>JAXCLQ010030773.1:34680-83109 GCA_035584115.1 Cedrela odorata | reverse complement strand
TTGTGTGAGAGATTAATTTCTTGTGAGAGCATATTGAAATATTTACTCTAATGTGAGAGCAAAAATCCAATATATATTTGTAGCTTGGTATTAAGTACATCTTCACCCGTACTAAAGAAGATCATTGTGGGTTACTTTTTACCCGTAAAAAAGAAATTGTAAGGTTTTCTTTTACCTTAGAAGGAGTTTACTAGGTTTCTCTTATCCTGTCAAAACAAGAAGATAGTTAAATTTTGGTAGAAGTGATTTACATAAGAGAGTAGACATAGGCCAAGATTTGCTGAACCACTATAAAACTGTGTTTATATCTTTCTCTCTCTAACTACTTTTTCATTAGCTGCATTGCATTGCGTACGTTTTTAATTTCTAAATTTTAAAAACCTAATTCACTCCCTCTTAAGTATTGCCAACTAGGCCAACAAGTGGTATAAAAAGCATAACTCAGTAAAATAGGATTAACAACCTTAAGAAGTAGATCAAATGGCATCTAGCAGTAACCTTACACAAATAGTTGAGGGACAATCTCATTTTTTAATGGAATAGATTATGCTTACTTGAAAAAGAGGATGCAAATCTTTTTATCAACATTAGATTTTGAGATTCTAAATGTAATAGAAGATGGGTACTATCCACCCACAGCTAAGGATGAAATAGCAACTAAAACCAAAAAAGAAAGTGGACTCCCGAAGAGAGAAATAGGTTCACTTTAAATGAAAAAGCTATGAACATCCTCTATTGTGCCTTAGATAGAGCCGAATTCAATAAGATTTCAGGATGTGAAAAGGCTAAATCAATTTGGAACATGTTAGAAGTCACACATGAGGGAACCAGTAGAGTTAAGGACTCAAAAATTAGTATATTAGTTCATGATTATGAATTGTTTAAAATGAAATTGCATAAGAGTATAAAACATATGTTTACTCGTTTCACTGACATTACTAATGATTTAAAAGCTCTTGGTAGATCTTACTCAAATACAAATATCGTGACAAAAATTCTAAGGAATCTACCTAGAAGTTGGGAAGTTAAAGTTACGGCAATTAGAGAAACAAAGGATTTAAGAACTTACCTCTTGAGGAACTTCTTGGATCACTCATGACGTACGAGCTTAAAGGTAGACAAAATGATGACGAAGACAAAGAAAAGGGAAGAAAAAATGTCGCCCTAAAGAGCACCGAAAAGGAAGAAAAGGAAAATGAGAGTGAACAAGATTCCAATGAAGATGAATTTCTTCTCATGGCCAAAAAATTCAAAAAATTCTTCAACAAAGAAGGGTACAAGTGAAGAAACTAGAAAGGAAGGGACTATCCAAGAAAGGATGAATTCAAGAAAAGCTTTGAAAAAGAAAAAAAAAAGAGAGAGAGATCATTTGTTATGAATGCAAGAAACCTGGGCTTACACGACCCAAATGTTCACTAAGGAAAGATAAGAAGGACAAGAAAAAGAAGAAAGCGATAAAGGAACGTGGAATGACTCCTCTAGCGAAGAAAGCACCTCAACATCGAAAAACCAGCGAGTAAATTTCTGCCTAATGGAAAAACAAGAAGATGAGGTAATCTCTCTAGATCAAAACTCTTCATATTATAATACATATTCAAATAGTGATGATAATGATCTATTAGATGATGATTTGGGTACATTATATGAAGAACTTAGAAACGATTTTTAGGAATTATATGCAAAATATAAAGAAACAAAGAGAAATAACTCCATGGTACTAAAAGAAAATGATTCATTGAAACTAAATGTTAAAGAACTAGAAATCAAAAATGAAATAAAATCTTGAAAGGTGAGATAACTTCTCTTAAAGAAGTCTTAGCTAAATTTGCACATGAAAAAAATCATTGGATAAGCTTTTAAGTAGTCAAAGATTAGTATTTGATAAAACCGGACTTTGATATAAACAAGGAATTAAACAAAAGTCCTATGCAAATTACTTTATGAAAGCTAAACAATAAATAACATCATTTATTACTTGTCATTATTGTAATAGGAAAGGTCATTATAGCAACACATGTTTTTATAAAAAAAAAATAAGTATAAGGGACCTAAAATAATGTAGGTACCCAAAGAAACACAACTTAAAGAGATTATGCATGCTAAAATGGTCAAGACTTTTAAGGGTAGAACTAATACTTATGAACCCAAAATCACTTGGGTACCAAAATAAACTTTCCGTTTTTGTAAGTACCACATGTAAAAAGCAACAAGTACAAAAAAAAGTGGTTTCTTAATAGTGGTTGCTCGAGGCAAATGATAGGAAACAAGAAATTATTTCTCCATCTAAAGAAAGAAGAAAGAAGAAAGAAAAGATGTGATCTTTGGAGATAATAGCTGAGGCAAGGTGAAAGGTATTGGTACCATTGACATCAACTCAATTTCTATTAAAGATGTTCTATATGTTAAAGGTCTTAAATACAATTTGCTTAGTATTAGCCAATTGTATGATCATTGATATAAAATCATGTTTCTTATAAATGGTTGTGAAGTATTGGCTAAGCATGAAAATAAATTATTCTATGCACCTAGGAACAATGATGTATATGTCATAGAACTAGAAAAATTGAATAAAATGAATGAAATATGTTTGCAAGCTCGTTGTGATAACTCTTGGATGTGGCATAAAAAGTTAGGACATTGTAGTATGGATTTATTGTGAAAACTTGCTAAACAAGGCCTATAGGAAGATATTCTCAATCTAAAATTTATAAATAACAAAGTGTGTAGTCCTTGCAAATTAGAAAAACAAGTTAAAACCTCATTCAAATCCAAAAACTTAGTTTCCACAACTAGACCTTTAGAACTTTTACATATGAATTTCTTTGGATCAAATAGGATAGCATCGTTAGGAGGAAAACTATATGCATACGTAATTGTGGATGATTATTCAAGATTTAAATGAGTTTTCTTCTTGGCAAATAAAAGTAATACATTTGAAACTTTTAATAAATTTTTAAAATAAATTGAAAATGAAATAGGCTTCAAAATTGAAAAATTAGAAGTGATCAAGGTGGAGAATTTGTAAACAAAGAATTCAAAAACCATTACTATGAGAATAGATATTCTCACAATTTTTTAGCACCTAGGACCCCACAACAAAATGGAGTTACCGAAAGAAAGAATAGAGCTCTTCAAGAAATTGGTAGAACAATACTAAGTGAATATAACATACTCAAATACTTTTGGGCTGAGGCTATTAACACTGCATGTCATATAACAAATAGAGTTCTTATTAGAAAGATATTGAATAAAACTTCTTATGAGTTAATCTTTCAAAGAAAACCTAAAATTAAATACTTTAGAGTATTTGAATGTAATTGCTACATTCTTAATACCTAGGAAAATTTGAGCGAAAGTTCGATCTAGGAATATTTATAGACTATTCATCAAAGAACAAAGCCTAAAGAGTTTTCAATAAGAAAACTGAAGTCATAGAAGAAAGTGTGCATATAATTTTTTACGAATACGATTTTGACTTAGCTAAATTAATTGCTAAACAAATGGAGAAAGAATTAAAAGCAATTGAAAATTTAGAGAACTTAAACTAGAATGATGAGTCTTTGAAAAATCAAAGTGAAATTGTAGAAGAAGATCAAGTTACTAAGGAACTCCCAAAAGCATGGAAATATAATTCTAGTAATCTACAAGAACTACTAATAAGTGATCATTCACAAAAAATCAAAACTACAAGAAAGATAAGAGAAATTGATGAAAATCTAGATGAAATTCAAAATCCAGCATTTTTCTCTTAAATAAAACCAAAACGAGTTGAAGAGGCCTTAAGTGATGAAAATTGGTTAATGGCTATGCAAGAAGAATTAAATTAATTTCAAAGAAATGAAATTTGGATCTTAATACTTAGACCAAAAGATTATCCAACTATAGGTACCAAATGAGTATTTAAAAACAAACTTGATGAGAATGACAACATTTCTCGAAACAATGCTAGATTAGTAGCATAAAGATATAGTCAATAAGAGGGAATAAACTATAATGAGACATATGCTTCCGTAGCAAGATTAAAAGCCATTAAAGTGCTTTTAGCATTTGCATGCTACAAAAATTTCAAACTTTATCAAATAAATGTACAAAGTGTTTTTCTAAATGGTTTTATAAATGAATAATTTGTGTAGAGTAACTTCCTAGTTTTGAAAACTACAAATTTTCAAATCATGTCTTTAAACTCATTAAGGTATTTTATGGTCTAAAATAAGCACCTAGAGCTTGGTATGAAAGACTTAGTGAATTTTTACTAAAACACAACTTCATGAGAGGAAGTGTTGATACTACACTTTTTATTAAAACCAAAGATGATGATATTCTATTATTGCAAATCTATATTGATGATATTATTTTTGGAAGCACAAATAAGTCTTTGTACATTGAGTTTTCAAATCTTATGAAAGGTGAATTTGAAATGAACATGATGAGAGGATTAAATTTCTTTTTAGAACTTAAAATTAAACAAATAAATGATAGAATTTACATGTCTCGATCAAAGTATATCAAAAAAATTTTAAAAAAAATTGATATGATAGAGGGTAAATACATTCTAACTTCTATAAGCACTTTCACTTCACTAGACAAAGATAAGAAATGAAAGAGTATAGATCAAAGATTATATAGAGGCATGATAGGATCATTACTTTATTTGACTGTCTTTAGACTCGATATTCTCTATGGAGTTTGTTTATGTGCGAGATTTCAATCCAATCCTAAAGAGTCACATCTTATAGCAATAAAATGAATTTTTTGATATTTAAGAACGACACCCAATCTAGGACTATTTTATCCAAAGGATAATGAGTTTAGTTTAAGAGACTACTCGAATGCCAACTATGAAGGATGTAAAGTAGATAGAAAAAGTACAAGTGATACTTGCTATTTTCTTGGAAATGCCTTAGTATCTTAGTTTAGCAAGAAGCAAAACATCATTTCACTTTCCACTACCGAAGCCGAATACATATCCGTAGTTAGTTGTTGTGCACAACTTTTATAGATTAAGTACCAATTGAAAGATTATCGATTAGATCTTAGTAAAATCTTGATTTTATGTGATAACACGAGTGCCATAAATCTAACCAAAAATTCAATTCATCACTCTAGGACTAAGTACATAGAACTTCGTTATCATTTCATTAGAGATTATGTTAATAAATGAGATATTTGCTTAGAGTATATAAACATAAATTTCTAATTAGTTGACATCTTCACAAAATTACTTGATAGAGATCGTTTTTGTGCAATTAGAACAGAACTAGGAATGATGGAAATTGTTTGAATATTGTTGAGTGTTCTTATCTATGTGTGTAACTGGCAAAATTTTGTTACTAGAACGAATCGGATTGATACATCTATCACAAAGTATCAATACTACTATAACGAATTGATATGCTATTGAAATCGTATTGATACCTTCATTTATTACTATTCAATATCGACACATTCTCTTAACATATCGATATTGGAATTCATTTCCAGTATGTATCGGTATTCTTCCTTTTAGATCGATACCTTGCATCCAAACAATGAATAACACTTGAATTTTGAAAATTTTTGAAAACTAAGTCGTCAATTGCCAAAATTAAATGCTTATTAAAGGCCAGACCAAAATTTGAATTTGCTTTCATATATCGATACACTCAATCCAATGTATCTATACTTGTGCCAAAATGTCAAAATGTATCGATCTCTTTTTAAGAAGATATTGATCTATCTCTTCAAATCTAGGAACAGATCGATATGTTATTCTAATGTATCGTACTTTTACATGATTTCACGTTCAAATTACACTTAGAATCCAAACATATCGATATCTCTTCAGATTCAAACTCTCTCTTGCTCAAACCCTAGAAAATATTTTCTCACTCAGATCACCCAATCCATCTCGAAAATCCCTAAAACTAAAAATCCAGAAGTGGGTCAACGGAAAAGGCAGTGAACAAACATGGCATCAACATCAAACCCTAATTTCCTAAATCAAGAGGCAGATGATCGATATCTACTCTCCTATCTAAACCAAAAGGTCTCTGCAAGCAAGGTAATCGATTTTCCATTCCTGAAATCCATAAACTTTCCTTATTTGCATTACTTTAAGGAATTCAGTTGGCTAGATTTTCTTCAACAGAGAGGAAAATATTTGACACTCTTGTCAAAATATTTTACTCAAATTTGGATACAAGGAATCCCCACACTAGAAAAATGAAGCTGACAAAACTCTAAACACTCATCCAAGGCCATACCTGTACCATCAATATAGGAGTCATCTCTCAGGTCACTAACATTCCTGACGGTGGTTACTTCTACCCAACTAGTCACTTCCAATCCCTTGAAGCCTGCAAAATTATCTTTAAGAACCCAAACATGGCGGAAATTGACTACAAATCAGTGCATCTAGGACTTCATGAAAGAATTCAGCACCTTATTGTATCTCACAACCTAAATGCACGATCAAGGAGATTTTCAGAGATGACATTTGAAGACATGTGGTAGATGTAGTTCATCATGGAACAGAAATGGCTAGATTTAATTAGATGGATGCTCTCAGCCATGATTCAGACAGCTACCTCCAAGGCCACGCACCTACACTATGGATATGTCGTATCCAACATCATCACAAATGAATCAACTTGTGTCTATGCAGATGCAGACACATTTGAGCCTCCAGTTGTAGCAATACTTTCGGAGACAATGTTAAGACATATGCACTATGACTACAAAGCAAATAAAACATGAACCATTCAAACTTGCTACCGACATCTGCATCATCAAGATTAAACTGTACATGTACATCAGCAAGAAAATACCACTAAGACAGCTACAAATCCTGAGGCACCAGCTGAGTTGCATGACACCGCAAGACCTCCCTCTCTTACTCCCTAGCCTCAGACAGAGCCACCGACTCAATCCACTTCTACATCTGCCATTTTGTCTATTTTGGAGAGCATGCAAGGTCAACTGACCCGCATAGAGGAGAAAGTTGAGACAACTATGTTTAACTTTGATAAGCGCTTCACCGGCCTCAAAAGCATGGTGACCACTCAGATGCATCAAATTAAAGAGCACCTAGCTTGGGGTGGCGACTCAATAGTTCAGTTTGGGCTACTTGATATAGAATTCCATAGCGAAACTCGTAGATTCATGCGTAGCTTGGCTAAAGCATCTATTTCAACACCTGCACCAACACCAGCACCAACTCCTGCTCCCACTTATCGTGGACCTACCACTTCCGTATCTCGTTCTCGAACTTCTCCTCCTCTCGCACCCCAGCCTACCTGTACCCCTGTACACCTGGATGTCGATAGTGACAGCCCATAATCTTTTGGAATCCTTTGACCAATTTCTTCTCATTGTATGAACTTTTATGTGAAATGAAAAATTGGTATTGATTTTCATTGATATGCCTTGTATCTCTTTGTTATAAGTGTGTTGATTATGTCTGAAATGACTTTTTCTTTTTTAATATCATTGACTTTGTTCATCTTTTCTTCATTTATGAGCATGTATTTGTATGACTTTAGTTTATTTTCCTTCTTTGATTGCTGACAAAAAGGGGGCCAAAATATATATATTGAGCATACACCAAATCTTAAAGGATAAAGGGGGAGAAAACAAATATCTAAAAGAAAAGTTAAACATCACATTAAAGGGGAGAACAATCAATTCACAAAGAGAGTTAGGCACTTGTTTTATTTTTTATCATCATCAAAAAATAGGGAGATTGATTATATCATGAGAGAAATTAATGATATCAAACCTTAATATTCATATATTTTTTATAATGACTAAGTAAAATAAAAAGGTCATAATCTCAAAATCATATATGAATATGCTTGAATTTATACCTTAATAATTTCTGTCAAAGTGCATTAAAAAGCTTGCAAGATCAATACTCAGAAACAAACAAATTGATATGTGAGTAAACAAATCGATACAAAAAGCATAATAGATCGATACAAAAAAATGAGGATATCGATATGTGCTGAGACAGTAGTTTCAAATGAAATCACCAATGCAACCAGATTGATACATGGAGATAAAGAGATTGATACATGAATTTTGTAGAGAGTTGCAAAATAATTACAAAGGCAACAAGTTCGATGCATAAAGAATAAGAGATCGATACATAGACTTTCTAGAGAATTGCAAAATAATTACAGAGGCAATTAGATCGATACATGGAGAAGAAGAAATCGATACATGGACTTTCCAGAGAACTGCAAAATAATTATAGAAACAACCAGATTAATACATGAAGAATAAGAGATCAATATATGGACTTTCCAGAGAATTGGAAAATAATTACGAAGCAGACTCGATCGATATCTAGTATCAACAGATTGATACACTAAAACCCAGAAATAACTTTAGCACAAACAGATCAATACTTGAAGATGAAGAGATCGATACTCGACACAAATCGTACTGTTCACTTAAAGAGATCAATATATGGAGAAAGGGATCGATACTTTTTTTGAATTTAAAGCTACACGGTAACTTCTGCAGCATTAATGGCGAACTAAATGCACAAAATCAAGCCGTTGAACTAAAGTTGCTTCACAAAAAGAAATAATATAAATAAAAGATATACAGTGAAGCAAAGTAGAATGATCACTTACAATCAATATCTACAGAAATCCTTGAATAGCATTTTCATACTAAAATAGTGAATTTTCTCTCTTTACTATAAAGCTTCAAAATCTTGTGTGAGAGATCAATTTCTTGTGAGAGTATATTGAAATATCTACTCTAGTGTGAAAGCAAAAATCCAATATACATTTGTAACTTGGTATTAGGTACAACTTCATCAATACTAAAGAAAATCATTGTGGGTTACTCTTTACTTGTAGAAAAGAAATTGTAAGGTTTCCCTTCACCTTAGAAGGAGTGTACTGGGTTTCTTTTGTCCTGTCAAAACAAGAAGATAGTTAAACCTCAGTAGAAGTGGTTTGCATCCGAGAGAGTAAACGTAGGCCAAAATTTACCGAACCACTATAAAACTGCTTTTGTATCTTTCCCTCTCTAACTATTGTTTCATTAGATGCACTACATTGCATACGTTTTTAATTTCTAAATTTTAAAAACATAATTCACCCCCTTTTAAGTATTGTCAATTGGGCCAAAATAATTTACATGCTGAAATGATTAGGGAGGCTAATTTGATTTATATGTTTTAAAAAATATTAATTGAAAATGATTTAAATGTGCATGTATAGTGGTGATGTAACTAGTAGGTCATATACTATTTTATGGCCAGTAGGCCTGTTTATTGATTGTAGCTACAGGAAGGTAGTCTATAGACAGACCTATGAGAGGCCGCATAGGTGAATAGAGCTATAGTGGGGCTGGTATAAGGGAAAATGTCATGGCAAGCCTACTGCGTGCCGAATGCACGTATATGCAGTTATAGATACTCATAAAAAGTCTTAGTGGCTTGATAGAGCTATCTTGGATTTGATGGATAACAAGGACAGTCACTCGTGTCATCAAATGACTACTCAAAGCCAACATTAGTGAGACGACCTTGTATTTTTAAATATGCATGTTTTTACAATAAATTAATGATTTTGTAATACATGAGAAAATAATTTTATATTTCATAAAAACTCTATTGCATATAGTTTATGCATGAAATACTCACTGATAGTTATGGTTTATTATTAACTAAGGTAGCATGTCGAGAAATGATAGCCAGCCCAATTGATTATTTGAAACTGTTTGCAAACTAATGAAATATTTTCTGATTATTGATTTAAATGAACATATATATATATATATATACTTTTGAGTATATTATAAAATAAATCCCAATATCTATATTTAAAAATACGTGTGCATGTATGTATATATGCATATGTTTATTTACTCACTGAGTATATTCGTATACTCACCCCTTACAACTTTTAAGTTATACAGATTAGTGGTAGTTGTTGAAGGATTTTTAACACTCCAAGTAGGTTTTCCCTTTACTTATTAATGTATTTTGTTTTCACTGGATATGTATTTTTTTGGATATTTGTAAAAATATTTGTAAACCAAATAATTATGTAAACATTTATATTTGTTCAACCTAGTTGTGAAGGATTTGATCTTGAATGATTAATGATTGATAATGATCCCAATGATGGAAGGAAATGATTTGTAAATTATGATATAGCTTTTGATAAAGAAAAGTCTTATAGGGCTCTCTTAATGTATTCTAGGTGTAAATGATGCATCATGAGGTTTGTGGCAATTGTCACGAGTGGACTTCAGGTTCAGAACGTGATAATATATGCATTATTGTGATAGTAATGTAACCTTGAGCCGGTATAATATATATATATATATATATATATGAATATTTATATAGCTACAGTGTGTTACAGTGTGTAGCTTTTAACAGGCCTTTGAAGTGCATAGGTGAGTGTAAGCTGAGTGGTATATGAGTGGTCGATGAATGTTGGTGTGTCCCCTCAGTGTATTTTGTATTGATTTGATTATTATGAATTGATATGATTTTGAACCGGATTGTTTAATAAGTTGCATAATTATTTTGTCCATTATTGATTTATGTTTATTAAATCAGTTATTTACACACTATATATCCAGCCTATTTTTATAAAAAAAAGTAGATATTATGATTGTTCACTCACTAAGTATAGTCGTATACTCACTCAAACTGATATTAGTTGCAGTGGTGGCCGACTTTTGGAGATACCACTCAAACCGATATTCAAGGTAGTAGTAGTAGTCGTAGTAGTAGCTCTCAGCAACATACTTTTTTGAATTATTGTAAATTTTGCGATTCAAAAGAGTTATTTAATATCTTTTTATTATTATTTAAAACTAAACAAGTATAAGTATTTGTGTTATATATACACACTAACCTCATAATTTTCATTATCCTTTTCTTTTGCAATATTAAAATAATTTATAATAAAAAGTATAATTATTTTAATTATTTTTTAAGAAATAAAAATATATAATTAGTTGAAATATAATAATAATTTTTTCCAGAAGACTTGTTCATGTAAAGTTATTGTCTTATTACACAATCAAAGACTCAACAGAAAAAAAAACATATTAAATGAATTTTTGACATTGAAAAATTTTCTTTTATACATAGAAAAGCCATGTTCACCTGAACATAAATAAAAATAAGAATATTTTATTAAGATTACTTATTATAAGATGTAAAGTAAATTTTATTTTATTAATTTTTTAATATAAAATTTTGATTTAAGGAATTTTGATTTTATTTTTTTAAAGAAATTTTTTTTTCCCAAATGTGTACTTGAAATACCAGAATAAAATTTAAATTGATATTTTATTTAGGAAAAAGAAAATTTAAAAAAAAAATCATAATGATGGCGCCCTATTTAAAGAAGAAACTTGAGTTGCAATCCTTATTGCAGAAATAACCCAACTCAGCCTTTTCCTTTTCTTTTTTTTTTTTTTTTAAATAAAAAAATATAATTAAGTATTTTATTATTTTATGTTTAAATTTCTTAAACACCATAATAAAATATACAAATGAGTTTGTATTGCGATTAAAATAATTTCTCAAACGCGGTAGTATATATAAAATTTGTTAATTTTAAAATAAATTTATTTGTGATGAAATTTTAATAAATAGATGTACAATGATATGTCTAATTTATTTATTTATTTATCAATATTTGTAATTTATATAAAGAGCATGATGAGTAATTTTATTCTTTCCCCACCACTTAAAATCAATTGATAGCCAAGTTGCATTCGCCAACTCAGTAAAGTTGTCACCATTTGAAAAGGGTCATTTTCAACGTACTGAAGCTAGTTATGATTAGCTAGGAAACGAACGACAACTTGCTCATGGAAAGTTGTCAGATATTTGTAAGTGAGTGACAGATATCCTTCTATACCCACGTGTCGTATTAAGATATTCAATGAAAATTAATACTCTTTATTGGGTTTGATTAAAATTTCCGCTATTTTTCGTGATTTTCTTCCTAAAGTTATCCAACTAAGAGGAATTTATTCATAGATTAGCGAAAAACTTACTCTCATTCCACGGAGAGATTTGAATATCTTCCTACGTCGCTGGAGAAATGATGTCAGAACCACCATACCAAATAATGGAGTAGCTCTCACTCATATAAAGATGAAGATTGAATGAACGACAACTTGTCAGATATTTGTTACTAAGTGAAGTGATAGTTCTTGTCCTACGAAAATTAATTTATATGAGAGGAATTAACTGGTATTAATTTTCGTTGAATGTCTTAATACTTACTACACGTGGGTACGGAAGAAGGATAAGAACTATCACTTCACTTAGTTACAAATATCTGACTGACAGCTTTCCACTCCCCATGCATGAACAAGTTGTCGTTTCTTAATCTTTCGGAAATTTTAATCAAGCACAGTGAAGAGAATTAAGTGTTACATAACTCAACATATGTTACTCTACTAATCAAATAATAAATTTTGTATCGAATCAAAAACTCAGATATCAAGTATTTCATAAATCTATTATATATTTAAATATATAATAATGTTTAGTAAACACTCACCTTAATTAATTCATAGTTTGATTTATTGCTCATTCTCCATAATATTACAACAATTATAAATTACAAATTACATCACCTTAATCCAAAATAAACAAGAAGAAAAATTCACTACTTATATTATCTCTAATCACTCTAAAAACATATATAAATCACACTTTTAAACTTACCAAAAAAAAAAAAGTGTTTATCTAAACAGGAAGTTGCCCTGATTGAAAATCCGTGACCTTCGGATAAGCAACTGTTTGGACCTCAATATTGACCTCAAAATTCTCATTGTGATAAGATTTACAGACAAAGTAGATAACTGTTTGGACCACAAGCCCAAAAAGAATCAGCGCCGACTGCAAGAAGAAGCAGAGGATTCCAATTCCGATTCTAATTCCCAAATTTAGAAACACTTCACGTACCGCAAAGTTCTCAAACACAGCATCAATGGCAGCAGAACAAACACTGAAAACAATCAACATAGCCACTGCGATTCCAAACTTCCCTTTAATCAAGTTCTTGCTCTTAGTTATGGCTTTCATCCCACTAAAATTTTCTTCCATAACAGAAATAACAGTAGCCAAATGCCAAATTATAGTAATATACACAGATCCGACTAAGAACAAGATCAATATAACAAAACCAATAATAATAACAAATCCTTTGGAAAGTAGCCCGAAGATGAAAACCAAGATTGCTGCAAGAAGGTAATCATAGAGAAAAACAATGACGAAACTTAAAAAGAAAGTGATCAATACTCGTTTCCAAATTTTTGGTACCACGGCCATGGCCTTTTTGAAGGTGATTTCTTTTGCAGTGTACATGCAGTAGATAGTATGAACAACTGCGGATGTACAAAGAAGGCATAGGATTAAGATGAGAGAAAAATAAGCGATTTTGATCAAAATCCAGTAAGCTACCCATTTGAAGGAAGTGGTATCAGAAAAATTGAGGTTAGAATATTTGGGAATATCAAAGTTTGTAGGATCTAAAGAGTCTTCTTTTCTGAAGATTTTGGAAGAAATCAAATAGGAAGTTAAGATATTGGCTTGGAAAATTAGGGAGAGAGGGATAATTAGGGCTAATGTGATTCCGCTGAAGATTTTCTTCTGAGAGAAAATGAGCTTGAAGGTTTCTTTGAAGATGCCAAAAAAGCCAAGAAGTTTCTTCTGTTCTTGCTGTCTGTCCATGTCTTGAAATTTTCTGAGGAAAGATTACAGTGATGGAGGGTGAAGTGACAAGAAGAATGAGATGGTATATATATATATATATAATAAATTTCCCGGAAAAATGAATCAGCCGCCAGGCCCAGAGCGTGTGGGTCAGTGAGATATCTTATTTTAGACAAATCTTTCTGGTTGAGAAGACTTGAATCGGTACGCGGCTTCAATTTGCCAAAAGTCTAGACTACAGTGTGATGGTTGATTGGAAGTAGAGGTGATGACCGGGTCAGCGAGATATCAATTTAATTCTTAAAATTAAAATTTTCTTTTGTGTCAGAGTTGTGATGTACCTAATTTTAAATATTAATTTGGGATTGTAACTTTTTACCTACTAATCAATAGAGGTATTTTTACGAAACCCTCTTAAAATTTGATAAAACTATATATAAACATAAAATTAAATGAAAATTTAAAAATTATTATAATATATAATATTTCTTAAATAATTCTTAAATTTATAAAAATTATTATATTTTTAAATTTATTAGATATGTATAATAAATTAATACCTAATAAATATATATTTATTAAATTAAATTGAATGTTAAAAACTAAAAAATAATTTTTAGGAGTAATTTTTATTAATTTTTTAAATATCATGAGAAGTATGTAAAAAATATTATTAATATATAAAATTTATAAATATAAAATTATTTAATTATTTATTATTTTGATTAGTTAACTAACAATTAAATATAATAATATTACTGTTGAGGATAATTGTCACACACCGATAATTCGATGTCGTGATGGCATAGAAATAGGGATATCCTACCTTTATAAGCCTCAAACAAAACCTGTAATAAAGAGAAATACCAATCAAATGCATGAACTCATACACTTATACTAAGGGCTCTATGTCTATTAACATAATTTCAGACATAAACCATGATACTCGTAAATAAAATAGTATATGCACACATATCAATATGTACTGAATTATATTGAAGACACACTCATAATGTGTATACATAATTGAGCATTATGCCCAATATACAAAACATATCACAAACATTAATTCCTAGATGACTGCACGAAGAATCTAGAATCCCAATACTTTTCACGAATATCTCTTAGAATTCTTACCTAAAAAGAAATCCTGCAATCATTAGAAACTGTGGTGGGGTGAGTTTTAAGGAAACTCAGTGAGTGGATACTAAAATGAAAATATTAAGTAAATTCAGTTTCGACATAAAATATGTTTTAAAGTTAAAATCAATCTTAAACAGAAATCATACTAACAAAACCTTCACTGTATATTATAATAATTTACAGAATTATCATTTCAAATAATCAAATAAAAACAAATAATAAGCAGAGATGTGTACATATTTCAGGTCAGATATCAAACCGCCCTTCGCCTCCTACTTCTCACATATACCAGTACCTCCACATAACACAAATCAAAATATACTTTCCAAGCACAAAAAATTTCCCCTTTATGTCTCCCAGCCGAAGTTAAGTAAAAATTGAAACACCGGTTAGTATATTGTTAGAAATACATAAATTAGAAATAAAACACAATTTAAAATACAATGGCCGCCTCCTGGCCTTAAAATCAATATCTTAACAACTCCTCCACAATAATATATACATAGCTCAAAGTCT
Source organism: Cedrela odorata (assembly GCA_035584115.1). NCBI lineage: Eukaryota > Viridiplantae > Streptophyta > Magnoliopsida > Sapindales > Meliaceae > Cedrela > Cedrela odorata. The sequence goes on along the minus strand of JAXCLQ010030773.1, from coordinate 67,757 downwards.
CATTTTTCATATAAAACAAAATGTAAATCGATTTATAAATAAACTATTTATTATTTTGTAAAACATTAAGTTTTATACAATAATTTTAAAGAAATGAAAAATATGTAAAAATTCACTCATAGGTGTTGCAAAAAATGAAACAGAAACTCAGTCACTGAAGGCTAGATGGCCGCTCCCTCTGCGTATCTATAGCATATTTATACTAATTGTTAACATAATAATTAAAGTATACATACTTAAAATTTAACTACAATATTGATATACAACGAAGTTTTTCCCCCCTTTGAATTATATTTTATTTTACAATTTGAATCTAACAATTAATAATTGGGGTATCAATTATACTTAAGTCACCATTATTAACCAATTTCGTACGATAACACATTATTTTGAAATCTAAATCAAGCACGAATGCTACTATCACTGTTCATATCTTCCGATAAAATTTAATTTCACTTAATCCAACAGCTAACTGGTTTAATTCTAATCTAAACAAGTATAATCGATAAAATTGTCTATGATAAATAGTAATTTCGTCATAAACAGTGATTTCCGTAATGAATAGTAATTTTCGTCATGAACAGTAACTTTCGTAAAATGCAAAAATATAATAACAATGATGTTAGAAATCATACTGAAGGTCAATTTAACTCTAAGACGTCCGATTTGTGAGTAATTTTGAAATTTTTTAAATTGTTAATAGTAGTACTATTATACTCCCAGCTTAATCGTCTACCAAATCGCTCAAATAAAGTTCCTAGGATGTAGCTTGTGTTATGTACGTGTGATTAGCAGTAAGAAACGGAACTTTAATAGATTAAAAATGGAGTAATTTGAAGAAATTTGAAAAAAAAAATTTAAGGAATGGCAAAGGAAGCTATTGGAATGAAGAAGATGGGATTAGTATCTTGCCAAGTTTAAATTGAAATTTAATAAAATGATTATTTTGCCCCTGAAAAAAATAAAAAGAAATTAAATAGTTAAGGTAAATATGTCGTTTGAAATTTTTATATACATATACTATGTTTTAGGTTTTGATTCTTTCTCATTTGATTTCTGATTTAACTCAAATTTAATTTATATCGATCCTTATCGAATCCTCTTTTCATAGTAACAAACCGTTTATCAATTAAATTTTTAACCAACACCAATTTTCGTTTGAAGGACAAGTGTGAGGATATAGCTTTAAAAATTTTTTTCTAAAAAAATTTTTTTCTAAACTTAACAAATTGTTATCAAATTATTCTCAATAACTAAGTAAACATTTAGATAGAGTTATTTACTCGGTTTTCATTATCCCGACATAATTTATAAAGTAACAAAATTACCCTTAAGATATAAAATGCCTAAAGTGCTTTTAGTTTAAATTTTAGAGTATTACAATAATAATTATTAATTTTTAAAAAAATTGTATTTATGTATAATTTCACAATTTCTCAAAATACCCCGTATTCAAGTACTAGCATGTCATTGATGGCGGCGTTGTCAAGAATTAATGTTGGATTGTGGTAAAAATAAACTCTTTCAATAATATGCTTATGGGCTAATAAATAAACATTTTCAATGAATCATCTTGCAAATATTATTAATAATATCTAGTAAACAAAATTTTACAAGGAATGATACAATGAGATTTACTATTTAAAATCTCTGTTTTATTAAAAATAAATAAAAATAAAAACTAAAAGGATCATTACGAGAGCAAAATTAATAACATAAATACTATCAAGATAGAGGGTGTGAAATTGTTAATTGACCACGTTTTAGTATTTTTATATAAGAGAAAAGAGGCATAATAAAATCTAAAAAGTTGTACTAAAGTCTTTGTTTTTATTAGTGAACGGATATAAGGGTTAGGTAGATACTAAAAAGCATTGAGAAAAAACAGAGCAAAGCATTTTAGAGTTATAAAAATTACTATTTTAATTAAAAAGGTGTAGGTAAATACGCACTAAAGGCTAATTTCAATATTACTTTCTTTACAAAGGGCGCAGAAATGTTTAACAAGTGGTAACCGAGACAATAGCCCATACTTGCAGGAGCTTACATGTGTAAAATTTAGGTTGTAGATTAAAACATGCACAAAAAAATAATTAGCGACACAACAGGAGAATTTAAATGAGACTCACATTTTAGACATAAATTATGAATACATCATAAAAAAAAAAATAAAAAATTGATCGTGTCGGCTCCGCAAAGCATAATTTATATCTCAAATTGTAACCAACAAACTCAAGTTGTTGTAGCAGAAATTTAATGAAAGAGAAATTGAATCCAATCAAACTACTCACCCCTTCATCCATTCACGATTGTATGGCGAATTGACATACCCACCCATGACATTAAATATAGAAACATGAGAGTTGCGCTGTCACCATTGAACCTTAATTTTATATTAATTTAAATTTTTATTTAAATAATTACATTTTAATATTTTATAATTAATAAAAATATTATATAATTATAAAATTACACACACTTGTGTGTGTGTGTGTGTATATATATATATATATATATGAAAAAAAATTTAAATCAGTACTGGCTAGTACTTTGCCCGCAAGACATCGAGAAACTTTTACTTTTCAATTTTGGACGTTGATTGTTTTGAGAATTAAACATTTTATATGTAATAAAATTTAAATTTTATTTTAATTAATTATATTAATTAAATATATATTAATTCTCATATCATATTATTTATCAAGTTTATAATATTAATAAATATAAATAAAATGATTAAAATATTACTTTAAATTTTTACCACCAATAAGATTTAAATAATTACTTATTAAATTTTTTATTCTTATGTATGTTATTTTTAGGCCAAAAGAAAATTTATGTAGGTTTCATATTTTGACTTTTCAGTACATAAATTTATAATCTTATTAGTAAACTAAATACTATTTAATTAATCTAATTAATTATATAGTATTATCATAATTAAATTAGAAAATCTATAATTAAATAAAAATCATTTGTATAATTATAATTTAATCCCAATAATTTTTAAAATTATTAAATAAACTCTTAAAAATTATGAACTTAACAATTAAGTTCTTAATCTTTCATCTACATAATTTAACTTTAACTCTTCAATACATTTTAATGTGTGACTCATTTAGTTCTTTCTTATGTTGGCAATGCAGATAGTTATAGACTTCTTAAATTTAGATACATTAATCTAATTAATTTATCTTCAATTAACTAATTAATTATGAAACTAATTTTTATAAATTAAAAACTGCATATAACAATGCATCATTACTTTCAATTAAGAAAGAATAAATTAAGAAAGAATAATAAAATTTAGTAAAACCTATTTCGTATACTATTATCGTATGATACAATCCTTTCGCTTCATACATATATCACCAAAGATTTTAGAGTATGAAAAATTTTACTTTATTAAATCATTATTATTGATATTTTTGACTAAAACTAATAATATAATTTAGAGTCTCTAAAATTCCTTTCTAAACTAACCATGACCATGAACTGATATTATCGCTTATGTTAAAATGGTGCCCCTTAGAATATTAATTCCATGTTATCTAGAGCAGCGAATATCGACTCGTAATGTCAAAGCATGTACAATCTATATACAAAATACCATAAAGACCTCAAGTCTAAAAATTAGTCATATCATTGTAACTTAAAAAAATCTTATAGACACGTAGATAATACTTCAGATGAATTCTTAATTGGATCAATTTGATGTACTTGTTCTCTAATTAATATCCATTAGTTAGACTAAGTGAATACATTCATAAGTAACTTGTGAGATCAATTACTTTCCTTCTCTTTGTGAGATCAATTACTTTCCTTCTCTAAGGAAGCAGATATAAATATTCCAATCTAATATTGGATCTAAGGCATATAACCAACAATCTTCTACTTGCACTAGAGTCAATATCTATGATACTTTATACTGAACAATTCATTGTTTTTTTAATACTCTTGCTAGGACAGTGGCTTAGTAAAAGAATTTACTAAGTTCTCTTCATTGGGTATTTTTTTAATTTTCATTTCACCTCTGTATTATCTTTATAATCAAGTAATATCGCTTAAGAATATTTTTGGATCTTTATAAAGATCTTGGTTCCACATCTTTTAAGAATGGTAGATTTCATGCCTCATATGCAAATAACCTCTTTTTGAATCTTTTATCTTAATCATTTTAAAAACTTTATCTATGTACATGGATTGTGAGAAACAACCTTTTAAATTAATTCCCAGAATATAGGTTGTTTCTCTCAAATTCTTCATAGAGAATTTCTTGAATAACCATAGTTTGACTAATTAAGACATTGAAATGTCATTTCCTATTATTAATGTGATCTGCATATAATATTAGGAATACAACTGTGGTCCTACTAACTGTGTTGTACACACAAGGTTCATCTTCATTTTTAATAAAATCGAACTCTTTGATTGTCTCATCAAAATAAATATTCCCATTTTGATATGCTTGCTTTAATTCATAAATGGATTGTTATATCTTACATACCATGTTTATGTTTCCTTTATAAATGAAACATTCAGATTTTATCATATACACATCATTTGTAAGATTTTCATTTAAGAAGATAATTTTGACATATGTTAAATCTCATAGTTACGGTATGTTGCTATTGCAAGTAGAATCCTAATGTACTTCAATATGGGGTAACTGGTAAAAATTTTTTATCATAATCAATTCCTTGAATTTATTTCTAATCTTTTGCCATCAACCTAGATTTATAGGTTTGGACTTTGCTATCTGCATATATCTTTCTCTTAAAGACCTATTTATACCTAATGAGAGTGATCCCTTTAAATGTATCTACCATGTTCCAAACTTGGTTGGTATGCATTAAGTCCATTTCATATTTCATGACTTCAAGCCATTTTGAAGAGTTAATATGAGATATTGCCTCTATATAACTAGTAGGATTATCATTCTTAATGAATAATAAATCATGTTTACCTTTTATGAGATATCTGTATCTCTTTAACTTATGTTGTATTCCACTAGACTTTCAGAGTTCTTGACCTTATAGCTGTTCCATCATGTTAAAAGTGATTCAATATCATTTTGTGGTTTAGGAACTTCGTCAAGTTTCAATCTACTCCTACTATATTTTTTTAGAAGAAACATTTTTTTTTCTAGAAAAATAGTGTTACGTGAAACAAACTCCTTTTGTCTACTGGGATTGTAGAAGTAATATCCTCAAAAAAAATTTGGATACCTCACAAATTTATATTGATTGACTTTACATCTAACTTGTCAGTAGGCAATCACTTTACATAAGCATCACAACACTAAATTTTCATAAAGTTGAGATTATGTCATTTGTCATATCATATCTCATATGGTATTCTACTAATAATACGCTTAGAAACGCATCAAGTTAAATCCTTGCAATATATAATATCGTTATTGATTATAATAGTAAGGATCGTTCCCGCAGAAAATTATTCTTAATTTAAATGTTATTGATGCAAACGAACTAAAACAACTCGAAAAACCTAAGATGTTCTAACTTCAAAAAGCACACAAAAAAGGAAAGGCCGTACTGATTAAATATGTAAATAAAATAAAAGAAAATAATTAACAAAACTGAAAATAATAACCAAATTTAAAGATGTCGAGGAAATATGATGAGATATATCGGTTAATTAATCATTTGCTATCATTATACATGAAGTAAAATAGTCATAATAACTTTTATAATCTTTTAACAATAACAACCCAAAACTATCACAAGCTCAATTTTTTCGATTTTTTCTTACTATGTCATTAAGTAAAACAAACTCTTCATTTAATCTCTATCTATTGAATAACTTAAAATAAGCTCTTTAAATTTAATTTAACGAAAGTATTAAGAATGAGAAAGATAGGTTGTTCCAAGCAACAAACACATAAGCTCAATTTATTTTACTTGTGTTATGTTCAACATGTAATTATCAAAAAGCATTCTGCAATCTTTAACCACAATTGCTACTCATGTCTCGAAATCTTGATAATTACAAATCATCAACCCTAAACTAACAATAGAATCACAATTAAGTCTATCTAGTTAGTCATCCTAAATAAACAAGAAAATAATTTATGACATTTAAACGGTAGAACATAAACATCTTTATATATATATATATATATATGAAAGACAATCTCGAATTAATTAAATAAAATCATATCTAAAGTATTGAAATCGTCCCCCAACCAAAGAAAATTGGTCATTCATTCTTAAATTAGTAAACACAAGATTCATGAAAGAAATAATTATAAAAGAATAGCACCAAAAAAAAAAAATAAAGATTGAAGGACTTAATTTCTTATTCTTGAATTCTAACTTTTACGACACTGTTCTTGAAAATATGCCATCCGGCTTGTAACTTCAATTCTATAATTTATGGTTGTTGTGGCTCTAAAAGAAAATCTCTCCTTCAAAAATCCTCTTCCAAAATCTTCAAATTGTGTTTTTTTTTAATAATGTTCCACTTATTATTGTTTTAAAATGATTCTATAAATGACTTGATTAGGATTAAGCTTCCTAATTAGACTAATATTTGTTTTTCTAACCTAAATAAGACTCAAAATATATTAAATATCAGCCCATATTACTATTTACATAAATAGTAATCCAGCCTTCTAAAATGATATTAAATGAGCTAAAAATAATAAAATCAGCCCAAAATCAATCTAATTAATCACTCTCATTTAATTAACTTATTTATTCTATTTAATTTAAGGAGCCCAAAATAATTAAGCCTAATAAACCTTATGTGCACATCTTTTTTACTTTTTTATTTGATGCCTTGGATTTCTTCTGAAATTCTAAATTTAGCAAGCTGAATCTTTTTCACATCAAAATTTAGCTTTTTTTTTTTTTTGTCTTTTTGGTAGTTTGTTTCCAAGAATCCTACAAAATAAAAAAAATAAATAATCAAGAATCAAGAATTTCAAAAAACTAACCAAAAAATGTAGAGAAATTAATAGGAAAATACGCAGAATTCAACACTTATCAGCTAACTGATTTAGATGAAACATTATTTAAAAAGTAAATAGTTATTTCTAGTTCTAGTCCTTAGAATGCTATTAGAAAGTCTATGCTAGACATCATTGATTCAATAATGTCTAACAAGGTTTGATTTCTCCTTTCAAAAACACCATTGTATTGTGGTGATCCTAGATGAGTTAATGATGTTCTGTTTTTTAAGATGATATTAAAACTTATAATTAAAGCATTCTCCGCCTTGAACATATTGGAGTTTCGTAATACATTTGCTATTTTATTTCTCTACTTCATTTTTGAATTCTTTGAATCTTTCAAATGATTCAAACTTATACTTAATCAAGTACATATAATCAAAACATAAAAAATCATCAATAAATGTTATTAAGTAAAAGTAACCATCATTTACTTGAATCAACATTGGACCACATATAGCGGTATGTACTAGCTCTAATAATTTAGTTACATGTAGTCCCTTTCTAGTAAATGATAATTTGGTCATTTTACTAAGTAAACAACATTCACAAGTTGTGTATGATTCATAACCAAAAGAGTTCAAATATCATTCTTTATGCAATTTTGTAAATTTTGTTTCACTCATATGGCCAAACTTACAATGTCAAAAGTATAATTCTTTTAGACTATCTTGTTTATTTATATTGAGGAAAATTTTATTTAATTCTACAACATATAATCTATTACTCAAATATCCAGTACCATAATAATTTTTATCAAATGAAAATGAACAACAATTGTTATTTATTATAAAATTAAGTTATTTTTTGTCAAACAAGATATAACAATAATGTTTCTACTAAGTACTGAGACATAAAAATAATTTTCTAATTCTAGAATTAATTTACTTGGTAATGACAGAAAATAAGTTTTTACGATTAAAGCAACAATTCTTCTTTCATTTCCCATTCATAGATCCATTTCATTTCTATGATGTAATACCTCAAAATTTAAACTAAGGACATTTTAGTTATTTTACATACTAGGGGTAATTTTATCATTTTATAAATTATGTCAAGGTAATGAAAATAGAGTAAATAACTTTGTATTAATGCTTACTTGGCTATTGAGAGTGATTTGATAATAATTTATTAAGTTTAGAAAATTCTCCTTTAAAGCTTTATCCGTGCACTCGACCTTCAAATGAAAATTGGTATTAATTAAAATTTTGAATTGATAAACAGTTTGTTTTTAGAAAAAGATGACTCAATAAGAATCGATATGAATCAAATTTGAATCAAATCTGAGGTCAGATAAAAGAGAATTAAAACTTGAAACATAGAAAAATTATAAATGACATATTTACCCTTATTATTTAAGTTATTCTTAACTTTTTTAGGGGTAAAATAGTTATTTTATTAAGAAGCAAACACAGGGGACATGTTATCAATTCCAAAAGCTTTCTTTTGTTTTTTTGTTTTTAATTTTTTTCAATTTCCTTTAAATTACTCCATTTTCAACCAATTAAAATTTCATTTCTTGTTGCAAATCACACTTACACAACACGGGCTACACTCTAAGAGCTTCGTTTGAGCGATTCGGTTAATGATTAAGCTGAAAGGAGAATAATATTACTTTTCACAAATTGAGAATTTTTAAAATTACTTGTAATTCAGATGTCTTAGGATTAAATTGATCCTTCGATATGATTTCTAGCTTCGTTGTTATCGTATTTATGCATTTTACGAAAAATACTGTTCATAACAAAAATACTATTCATTACATAAATTACTGTTCATCACGAAATTACTAATCATTAAGGAAACTTTTGCCAATTATACTTGTTTAGGCTATAATTAAGCCGATTAGTTATTATATTAGGTAAAATTAAATTTTATCGGAAAATATAAATAGTGGCAGTATGATTGCACTTGATTTAGATTTCAAAATAATATGTTATCACGTGGAATTAGTTAGTAATAGTAAATTAAGTATAATCGACACCTCGATTACAAATCGTTATATTCGGACTGTAGAAGAAAATACAATTAAAAAAGGGGGGGAAATCTTGTTGTATATCAATATCGTAGTTAAATTTTAAATATGTATACTTCAATTATTATGCTAATAATTAATATAAATGTGCTATAGATACGTAGAGGGAGTGGCCATCTAGCCTCCTGGATTCGAGCTTTTGTTCCGTTTTTAGCGACATCTGTAAGTAGATTTTTATATGCTTTTCATTTCTTTAAAATTATTTTATAAAATTTAATGTTTTATGAAATAAGGAATAATTTATTTATAAATTAATTTACATTATGTTTTATATGAAAAATGAGATTTACTTTGAATTAAATATATATTGTTGTGGAGGAGTTATTTTGATATTGATTTTGAGGCCAGGAAGTGGCCATTTTATTTTGAATTATGTTTTATTTCTGATTTCTGTATTTTTGATAATATGCTAACTGTTATTTTAATTTTTACTTAACCTAACCGGGAGACATAAGGAGGGAAGTTTATGTGCTTTGAAAGCACATTCTGATTTGTGTTCTGTAGAGGTACCGGTATATGTGAGAAGAAGGGGACGAAGGACGGTTTGATATCTAACCCAAAATCTGTATACATCCCTGCATATTATTCTATTTTCAATTGACTATTTGAAATTATAATTCTATAACTATAATAATATGCAGTGGATGTTCTGTTAGTATGATTTATATTGAAAATTGATTCTGACTGTGAACATATTTTATATCGGAACTAAATTTACTTAAAATTTTCATTTCAGTATCCACTCACTGAGTTTTTCCCAAAATTCAACCATCACAGTTTTTAGTGATTGCAGGATTTCCTTCTAGGTGAGGATTCTAGGAGATATTCGTGAAAAACATTGGGATTTTAGATTCTCCATTCAATCACTTAGGAGTTAATGTTTGTAGTCTATTTTGTACATTGGGCATGACGCCCAATTATGTATACACATTATGAGTATGTCTTCTGTATATTTTGTATATATTGATATGTGTGCATATACTCTTTTATTTATGAGTATCATGGTTTATATCTGGAATTGCATTGATGGGCATGGAGCCCTTAGTATATATGTATGAGTTCTTGCATATAATTAATATTTTTCTATATTATAGTTATATGTACAGGTTTTTGTCTGAGGCTTATAGGGGTAGGATGTCCCTACCTCTATGCCATCACGATACCAATTTACCGATATGTGATAAAGTGGTATCAGAGCATGGTTTAGGGGTCAGTAACTATAAGTAAAGTGTAATACCTCGCATGTGTAGTATGTTTGGGTTATTTCCATGCAGGCTGTTGTTTTTTTTTGGTATCTGGATTATCCAATGTGTCTTTTTTCTGTAGATGTCATAGGATAAATTATAATTTATCTTAATTGTGTTTTCGAATCTTAGTAGATAAAGTTTGTCTTTTCGAAATCAAAATCCCTCCGATAGAGACCAAAGGATTTCTTCTTCAAATCAAGATTGGTCTAGGTCTCCAGTGCCATTTGTGGAGGTTCAGGGTCGAGTAGGTAGAAGACGAGATAGAGGACAAGGTGGAGGACACGGTAGAGGTCGAGGTAGAGCTAGAATGCAAGAACCTGAAGTGCCAAGTGAGAAAGTGAATGATAAGCATAATATAGATCTTACTGAGGGAATGCAGAGAATCCAACATGCTATAAAAGTACTAGCAGACTTGGTTTCTCAACAACATCAGCAACAAGCTCAAGTTCCTTCTATTCAGCCTTGTCCAGAAATTCAAGAATATGTTCATGCTTCTATTGAGCAAGGGCAAGGATTAGTGGTGACCTTGCAAGATTTTCGAAAGATGCACCCGCCAACTTTTACAGGGGTTGAAGTAAGTCTAGATCCTAATGGTTTTTTAGAGGAGTCGCATCGGATATGTACCGCTTTAAGATGCACACCAGCAAGATCAGTGGAGTTGGTGAGTTTTCATTTGAGAGATATGGCTTATGCCTGGTATATGTTTTTTATGTAGAGAAGGAGTGTTATAGAACCCCCCTTAGAGTGGCCAGAGTTCAGTGAAGCTTTTCTCACCCGTTTCATGCCGTAGATTATCAAAGATGCTAAAGCGAAGGAATTTGAACACTTGGTTTAAACAAAGAATATGTCAGTAGTAGAGTATGATGTATAGTTTACTCGTCTGTCTCGCTTTGATCCACATCTGGTGAATACAAAGCAGATGAGAGTCAAGAGATTAGTTGATGGGTTGCAAGACTATCTATTCAAATTAGTGCAAGTTACAGAAACTACCACATATACTTAGACTTTAAATTCAGCACTCCGGTTTGAATTAAGAGCTAAAAAGTGACGGGCTGAAAATGAGTCCATGAAAAATGCTAGAACAAAAAGTTTTGGGAGATTGCGACGAGATGACTAGGTTAGTTCATGTAGTGAGCCTAATCTCAAGGGCTCTATTTTCAGAAAGGAGACTTCGATGTTTCGGGGTTTGAACAGAATAGAGGACCGAAATTCTCATCAACAAGCTACATTGTCTGCCTTAGTAGCTAAGCCTAATGTACCCGTGTATTCAAGGTGTGGGTGCCCTCATTCTGGATTATGTAGAAGGGAGACAGGTGCTTGTTTTAGATGTGGTCAAATAGGCCATATGGTTAGAGATTGCCCTGTTCCACCTGTTTAGCCCTCTTATGCTTAGCAGGTAGCATCATCTCAGCTAAGACCTTCTTTAAGAAGAGGTTATATAGGTAGAGGTCAACCATCTAGTGAGAGAGAACAGTAATCGGTTCGCAAAGGCCAATCATCTACTGGCAAAGGCCAAGCAAAAGTTTTTACATTAACTCTTCAGGATGCTCAGGCATAAAATATGGTTGTGACAGGTATTCTTTCTATTGAGACTATTGATGCTAGAATTTTGTTTGATCCGGGGGCAACTCATTCTTTTATTTTCCCATACTTTGCATATCGTCTGGGTAAAGAGATTAGAACTCTAGATTCACCTTTAGTTGTGTCTACTTTCGTGGGAAGTACGATATTAGTTTCTAAGATTATAGAGTCTTGCGCCATTTCTGTTGGAAAGCATATATATCCTGCTAATCTAATCCTGTTAGAGATTTTAAATTTCGATGTGATTTTAGGTATGGACTGGTTGTCCATATATCACGCGACAATGAATTGTAGGAAGAAAACTATTACTTTTTCTGTTCCAAATGATCCATTCTTTGAAATCCAGGGTGATAGGAGTGAAGTCCTTGGTAACTTGATCTCTCTATTGATGCGGGTCGACTACTTAGGAAGGTATGTACTGGACACTTAGCTTTTATTTGGGATGTTAATGACAGTAAAGTGGATCAAGCGTAGATTCTAGTAGTTAGAGAATTTATGGATGTTTTCCTTGAAGAGTTACCTAGACTACCTCCAGAAAGAGAGATCGAGTTCAATATCGACCTTCTTCTAGGAACTTAACCTATCTCGATTCTCCTGTATCGAATGGCACCAGCCAAATTAAAGGAATTGAAGATACAATTTCAAGATTTACTGAACAAGGGATTTATACGCCTAAGTACCTCTCCTTGGGATGCTCCATTCCTATTTGTTAAGAAGAAAGATGGATCTTTGTGGCTATGTATTGATTACAGGCAGCTGAATAAGGCTACCATTAAAAACAAGTATCCATTGCCGAGGATAGATGACTTATTTGATCAACTAAAGAGAGCTCGATGCTTTTTGAAGATAGATTTATGTTCTAAGTAACACCAGCTCAAAATTAAGGGGGAAGACATCCCGAAAACTGATTTTCATACCCAATATGGGCATTATGAATTTCTTGTAATGTCTTTTGAACTTACTAATGCTCCTGCAGCCTTTATGAACCTAATGAACCGAGTCTTCAAACCTTTCCTAGACCAGTTTGTAATAGTCTTTATTAATGACATTTTGATGCATTCATCAAATCACCAAGAGCATGAGAGACATCTTTGTATTGTTCTTCAGATTCTTAAATAACACAAGTTGTATGCGAAGTTCTCTAAGTGTGAATTCTAGTTATCAAAGGTGGCTTTCTTAGGTCATATCATAACGGAAAATGGAATTTGCGTTGATCATAAAAAAATTAAGTCCTTGCAGAAATGGCCTCGCTCAGCTAGTGTGATAGAAATTAGAAGCTTTTTAGGCTTGGCGGGGTATTATAGAAGGTTTGTAGAGAATTTTTTCCATATTGCAATACCGTTGACTCGACTCACTCAGAAAGGAGTAAAGTTTGTATGGTCAGAGGCCAGTAAAGAAGCTTTTCAGAAGTTTAAAAACTGTTTGACCTCGACACCTGTCCTTACACTACCCTTTGATGGCGGTAAATTTACTGTGTATTGTGATGCTTCTAGGGTAAGTCTTGGGTGTGTATTGATACGGCATGGTCGAGTTATAACTTACGCGTCCAAGCAATTAAAATGATATGAATAGAATTATCCAACGCACGATCTTCAGTTGGCGGCAGTTGTGTTTGCATTAAAGATATGAAGACATTATTTTTATGGGAAAACCTTCGAGATATACACGGATCACAAAAGCCTCAAGTATATCTTTGATTAGAGAGACCTGAACTTGAGGTAGAGATGATGGTTAGAATTACTCAAAGATTATGATTGCATGATTCATTATCATTCAGTAAAAGCTAATGTGGTAGCCAATGCCTTAAGTAGAAGATTTATGGGTAGCTTATCCCATATCTCAGGCGATAGATAGATATTGGCTAAGGAGTTGCATACATGTATGAATGATGGTGTTGAAATCCAAATTCCTGAATCTAGAGTACTACTTGCTCAAGTGCAGGTGAGATCTGTCTTAGTAAAGGAAATTAAGGCGGTGACTTTAAAGTAGATGAACATGGCATCTTGAGATACCGAGATAGGATAGTAGTGCCACCTGTGCAAGAACTCAAGAATTGACTTCTGGAGATAGTTCACACTTTCTCTTATACAATACATCCAAGAGAAATAAAGATGTATCATGATCTGGAGGAGATTTACTGGTAGGAAGGCATGAAGAGAGATATTGCTGAATTTGTGGCCAAATGTTTGACTTGTCAAAAAGTAAAAGCGGAGCATCAGAAACCATCTAAAACACTTCAGAGTTTGAATGTACCTGAATGGAAGCGGGATAAAGTGACCATGAACTTTATTGTAGGCCTTCCTCGTACATCTAAAAGATATGATTCTATTTGGGTCATCGTGGACAGATTGACGAAGTCAGCTCATTTCCTTTCTGTTAAAACCACTTATACTGCTTCTCAATATGCTCGAATTTATCTAGATCATATAATTTCATTTCATGGCATACTTGTTTCTATCGTTTCAGATCAGGGTTCTCAATTTACATTAAAGTTCTGGCAGTCCTTCTAAGAAGCTTTAAACATTCAACTGTATTTCAGTACTGCATTCCATCCTCAAATAGATAGACAATCGGAGAGAACAATTCAGACTCTGGAGGATATGTTACGAATGTGTGTGATTGATTTTGAGGAAAGTTGGGATCAACATTTACCTTTGATTGAATTTGCTTACAACAACAATTACCATTTGAGTATACAAATGGCATCATTTGAAGGCCTCTATGGCTGAAAATGCAGATCTCTAGTTAGGTGGTTTGACCCTGAAGAACACAAGTTGCTAGGACTAGATTTAATACAGGATCCTATAGAGAAAGTCAATGTAATACGGGAAAGAATCATAACTGCTCAGAGTAGGCAAAAATCATATGCTAATCATCGACGATGAGATCTCGAGTTCAAGGAGAGGGATTATGTGTTTCTAAAGATTTCTCCTTTTAAAGAAGTTATGCGATTTGGCAAGAAGGGCAAGTTGAACCCAAGATATATTGGACCTTCCTAGATTCTCCAATGAGTTAGGGGTAGAGCATATGAATTAGCTCTTCTGCCTAGTATGGATAAGATACATCCAGTCTTCCATGTATCTATGTTAAGGAAATATCTCTATGATAAGTCTCACATTCTTGAACTTCAGACAGTAGAGTTAGATCGAAACTTGTCATATTAGGAGCAACCTGTGACTATAGTAGATAGGGAGGTGAGAAAACTTCAATCGAAATGGATTTTTTCGATGAAAGTCATCTGGCAGCATCACAAAGGTAGTGAGGCTACTTGGGAATTAGAAAATGTTATGAGGAAGAAATTTCCTCACTTATTCACAGATGAAAGTAAATATTTATAATCCCTACTTGAAATTTTTAAATTCGAGGATGAATTTTCTTAAAAGGTGGAGAATATAAATCCCAAAATTTAAACTAAGGGTATTTTAGTCATTTTATACACTAGGGGTAATTTTATTATTTTATAAATTATGTTCGGGTAATGAAAACCGAGTAAATAATTTTGTATTAATGTTTTCTTAGCTATTTGAAATGATTTGATAATAATTTATTAAGTTTATAAAATTCTTGTTTAAAGCTTTATCCGTGCACCCGACCTTTAAATAAAAATTTATGTTGATTAAAAATTTTGATTGATAAACGGTTTATTTCTAAAGAAAGAGGACTCGATAAGGATCAATATGAATCAAATTTGAGTCAAATCTGATATCAGATAAGAGAGAATTAAAGCCTAAAATATAAGAAAATTACAAATGACATATTTACCTTTTTTATTTAATTTCTTCTTAATTTTTTTTAGGAGCAAAATAGTTATTTCACTAAAATTTAATCTTAATTTAAGCTGACCAAAAAGCAAACACAGGGGAAACGTTTTCAACTCCATAAGCTTTCTTTTGTTTGTTTTTTGTTATTTATTTTTTTCAATTTCCTTTAAATTACTCTATTTTCAACCGATTAAAGTTTCGTTTTTTACTGCAAATCACACGTACACAACACGGGCTACACTCCAAGAGCTTTGTTAGAGTGATTCGATTAACAATTAAACCAGGAGGAGAATAGTGCTACTATTCATAAATTGGAAATTTTTTAAATTACTTGTAATTCGGACGTCCTAAGGTTAAATCGACCCCTCGGTATGATTCCTAACTTTATTGTTGTCGTATATATGCATTTTACAAAAATTACCGTTCATGATCAAAATACTATTCATGACAGAAATCACTGTTAACAACGAAAATTAATGTTCATCACAGAATTACTGTTTATCACGGACAATTTTGTCAATTATACTTGTTTAGACTAAAATTAAACCAATTAGTTGTTAGATTAGGTAAAATTAATTTTTATCGGAAGATATAAATAGTGACAGTATGGTTGCACTTGATTTAGATTTCAAATAATATGTTATCGTGCGGAATTAGTTAGTAATAGTGAATTAAGTATAATCAACACCTTGATTACTAATCGTTAGATTCGGATTGCAGAAGAAAATAGAATTTAAAAAGGGAGAAAAACCTTGTTTTGAGGCCAGGAGGCGGCCATTTTATTTTGAATTGTGTTTTATTTTTGATTTCTGTATTTTTGATAATATGCTAGCCGTTATTTCAATTTTTACTTAACCTAGCCGGGAGACATAAGGGAGAAAGTTTATGTACTTTGAAAACACATTCTGATTTGTGTTCTGTAGAGGTACCGATACATGTGAGAAAAATGGGGTGAAGGGCAGTCTGATATCTGACCCGAAATCTGTATACATCCTTGCATATTTTCTGTTTTCAATTGACTATTTGAAATTATTATTCTAGAACTATAATAATATTCAGTAGATGTTCTATTAGTATGATTTATGTTGGAAATTGATTCTGATTGTAAACATATTTTATGTCGAAACTAAATTTACTTAAAATTTTTATTTCAGTATCCATTCACTGAATTTTTCCCAAAACTTATCCTACTATAGTTTCCAATGATTGTAGGATTTCCTTATAGGTGAGGATTCTAGGAGATATTTGTAAAGAGCATTGAGATTCTAAATTCTTCATATAGTCACCTAGGAGTTAATGTTGTAATCTGTTTTGTACATTGGGCACGACGCCCAATTATATATACACATTATAAGTATATCTTCTTTATATTTCTATACATATTGATTTGTGTGCATATACTCTTTTATTTATGAGTATCTTGGTTTATGTCTCGAATTGTGTTGATAGGCATAGAGCCTTTAGCATATGTGTATGAGTTCATGCATATAATTGATATTTCTCTGTATTATAATTATATGTACAGGTTTTTTTCTGAGGTTTATAGGGGTAAGATATCTTTACCTCTATGCCATCATGATACCGATTTACCTATATGTGACATATGAAGTATTATATTGTCATTGAGGCTCTTCATATTATCACATATGTAAGAACCACAATAGGTATCTAATACCCAACTAGAATAAGAACCACAATAGGTATCTAATACCCAACTAGAAAATTTACTATCATTAATATTAACTTCAATCATTAATATACTTGAGGTGAAAGCAAATCCTTACTTTTTCTTCTTCAAGCCTTCAAGGTATTTTGCACAATTCCTCTTCCAAGGCATATCTTGTGAAAGAAGAAACACATGTCCTTATCTTTGTTCTTAGTTACACCACCATTAAGCTTATGAGTGTTGGCTTTTTGGGTCTTACTCTTTTTCGGCCTTTCTTAAACTATTTAGTACCCCTCATAAGCATAACAGAACTCTTCTATAGTTTTAAGTTTTTCTCAAAAACCTTAACATATTAAGCTATTCTGAGAATAATGACTCTGATAGTAATTGTAATACAAGATCAATATATAAGTGAATCTTAAATATCTCATATCTTTCGATACAAGTAAATGCATCAAAGAACTCATTGAGATACATTACGCTAGCATCCATAGTCTTATATTGCTTTTGCAACTCTGATGACATTGAGCCCACCACCACACGTACTGCGTGCTCATCATCATCACAATACTTCACCCAAGCATCATATTCCTCTTGTGTTTCATTTTCAATAGGCTCTGGCAAAATACTGGAACCTTCTTCTCTTGCCTAAAACAATACTTAGATTACAGTACCAATCCACAAAGTTAGGCCTAATCAACTTATTAGCATCAAATATGTTTCGGAGAGATATATTGTTACTTATCTTTTGTTTGAAAATTTATGTGAAGAATATAGAATTTTTTTTAGAATTATTGTATTGATATAAATTATAAGATATTTAGAATTTTAATCTAATGGTTACTCCTACTATTTTATTTAAATTTTGTCAACTCTCTCAGTGACAAAATTTGTCATAGGTTAGGATATTATCTTACTTAAAATAAAATGAGAGTGAGGGTTAATTACTCTATTTAAGTTTGATTAGGTATCTACTTGTTACTAATCATATCTAATGTAACTTCTAAACTCGTTAAGCTAACAATTCTTGTTATAATAATTCTTATCAATCATATCTTATATGAAACTAAATATTTGCTTTCAAAATAAATGATCATGACGAGGGCCAACTCATCAAGTATTATGGTTAAATAAAACTATTGTTCATAACCTAAACATATTCGACGTTAAATTTTGATATTGATAAGGGCAAAGTAATCAAAAAATGAAAAAAAAAAAAAAAAACTCTTCTTTTGATTATAATAATGGAAGACAATGATATAGGCTTAAATTGTTCAAAAATATTTTAATTTTTAATTTATTTTAAATTTTTGAATAAAATAGTTTAAATGAAAGAATGCACTAGCTAAATCCCTAATAGAGTGATAGGATCACAGATGTCCCACTTAAAAACTAAACTCATTAGGTTCTTATTGTCTTTTTTATAGAATTAATCTAAACATGCATCAATTAAATAAACAGTTAAATCCTAAGTTTATTATGTCCCTTAATACATCTTATGTATTTTAAATTCATCATATTAAAATATTCATAATATTTTAATTTTATCTTTATCCAATCTTATTGGATATATTTATCTTTTGTATTATTTTATTATGCTTAAATATTTAATAGATGTGGTTTTCATCTTATAGATAATTTAATTACTCAACACATAATTCAAATTTTATTAGAATTATAATTTTAATCTAATTAAAGTTGGAAACGATTTCCTTGAATTTTTAAGATTAAGTTATGTTCTAGTCTTATTAAAATTATAAAATTTTTAATCCCATTAAAAATATTTATATTTTAATGTATTAGAATACTTCTATCTTAATCTTATTAAAATTTAATTTAATTAGGAAATATATTCCTAATCTTATTAGAAAAATATTTAAGAATTAAATTTAAATTTTATTAAATCGCTGATATTATTGAGTGTTTCAATCTATTTAGAAATAATTTCATGATACATGATAGATATGGGTAACATAAGTAATTAATCTAGTTAACTATTTACTTTCTAATAATAATAATTTTTTATTATTACCAAATTATTAAAAACTAATAATTTCATACATCTATTATACATGCTCATTACACATAACTATTCTCTAATTAGCCTCATATTTAAGCTTAATCAATAAATAATTATATATTAAAAGTATGCAAATAATAGTGGCTTTGATACTATTATTGGGAATTACACATACCATATGTAGCAAAAATTTAAATTTTATTTTAATTACTGAAATATATTTTAATTCTCATCATGTTATTTATCAAGCTTCACAATATCAATAAATATAAATAAAATGATTAAAATCTTACTTTAAATCTTCATCACCCATAGAGGTAAAATAATTATTTTTCGAATTTTTTGCAGATTCGTAACTTCTAATATTCTTTTGATCTTAAATACAATTGAATTTGGATTTTTCATGAAATACAAATTTGTAGACCATTGAGTCTTCTTTAGAGAACTTTGAATCACATCAATCTCGTTACAAAGTGGAAAGTTATAACTAAACTATAGAAACTACGCAATTTTTCTTTTCTAGATTAACATTCAAATATGTAGTCTCTAATGATAATTCATATAAGGTATAAAATTAGAGTTTTATGATTTCTCTAAATCTCAATTATATAGATTGTATTTTCTCAAATGTTAATTCTTGAAAAAAGATAAATAATGACTTTTATATTTTGGTAACTTTGGCAAAAGTAAATAATTTTCTCTCAAGAAGAAAATTCTCTTTTTTATTTTTTTTATTCTCATTCACGTTACTTTTATGCCAAAAAGAGTTTATATAACTTTCATATTTTGACTTTTCAATTCTTAATCCAAGTAAAAAAGTCACTTAATTAAATATATTTTTATTCTTATTAATAAATTAAATACTATTTAATTAATATAATTAATTAAATAATATTATCTTAATCAAATTAAGAAACCTATAATTAAATAATTATATTTAAATAGAAATACTTTGCATAATTATAATTTAACCCTAATAGATTTTAAAACTATTAAATAAACCCTTAAAGATTATGAACTTAACAATTAAGTCTTTAATTTTTTATTTACATAATTTAACATTAATTACTCAATACCTTTTAGTGTGTGACCCATTAGGTTATTTTTTATGTTAGCAATGAAGATAGTTATAAACTTCTTAAATCTATATATATTAATCCAATTAATTTATCTTTAATTAACTCCTTAATTAAGAAACTAATTTTCATGAATCAAGAGCAGCAACTAACAATGTATCATGACTCCCAATTCAAAAAGAATATTAAAATTTAACGAAACATATTTTGTATACTATTATCGTATGATACAATTTTTTTGTCTTATACATATTCCACCGAAGATTCTAGAGTATAAAAAATATATACTCTATTAAATCATGATTATTAAAACTTTTGACTAAAACTGATAATATAATTTTAGAGTCTATGAAACTCTTTTCAGAACTCGCCATCACCGTGAACTTCTATTATTACTTATGTCAAAATAACACCCTTGAGATTTCGACTCGTATTATTTAGAGTTACAAATCCTTTATTAATCTCTCACAACTTTTGCGTACTTTTCATATTATCTAATCATTATCTTATGCGCAATTTCATTGTGGACGACAGAGGTGTAGTGTTAAAATATATATAATTTACATACAAGGTACCATGAAGACCTCAAGTCTAAGAATCAATCATACCATCGTAATTTAAATAAACCACATATACACATAAATAATAATTGTTCTCTTACAAACATCCATATGTTAGACTAAGTGAACATCTTTACTAATAGTTTATGTGATCAATTATATTCTTTCTCCAAGGAAGCAGACATAACATATGCTATTCTAATATGGATTTATCAATTTCTTAGTGTTGATAATCCTACAATTTGGAACTGATGCGAACCTACAAAGAACGACACTTTGAAAACTTAAAAAAAGATGGATAAAACCCTGATAGCCAAACCAAGGATGAAAAGTTAACCATTGACCCGAAACTCATGATTAAACAACTAACCAAAGGTATTCCGAAAGAGAACGCTATAAGATCACTCTTAATAAGTTCTAACTCTCAAGTTTATGTAAAGAACTTAAAAGAAAAGCTTAACTCACATTAAAAAAAAAAAATGTATTTTCGTGCCTCCCTCTTGGCCAAAAGTTATAAAACCCTTAAATATATTACACCCCTAAAAACTAGGAATCCTAATTTAAAAACCCTAATGATATAGTTTGGGCTTGAAATTTGACTTATAACAAGGTTTCATAGAGTACTACAAGTCAATTAAAATTTGAGTCTAAAAGCCCATGAATAAAAAATTATCAAAATACTCCTAAACTAGAATCAGAATAATTAGGTCAATGAATAGTGATGAATTTAACCCATGTGCAATGGGGCCTATCAAAGACTTAGACTCTTCTCTTTTGACGCTTGAATAAGATTGTACTATCCATAATTTTCAACTAAACCCAAATGTGCAAGTGAAGTAATGAATTGGGCCTCCTACACCATTATATTCTGAACAAGCCCATTCAATGCCTTTTTAATCTCCTTAACTCTAGATCTAATTATCGAGTCTTGAGAAACATATAAAGAATCACGAACAACTTGATCATGAGTATTCAATAGTGGGCTTGGCCGTAGGCCAAATTATGGTGTTGATCCATCATCAAGAACATTTAAGAATGACGGGATTTTATAAATTAAATTTAAGTTAATTTCTCTAATTGTCATTCTAAAAATTTTATATATAAATAGTCAATATAAACAAAACTTATAAATAAATTATCAATTTTATTAATCAATGTAATAATGTACAATTACATATTTATCCCTATGGATGTAGAGCATATAAACAATGGATTATATATAGAGAAAAGGGTTACAGAAACCTAAAAAGATATTGAGAAAAGATGATAAACTATTTTAGGGTTACAAAACTACTTTAATAAAAGGTTTGTAAAATATCCTCTAGACACTAATTTAAATATTATTTCTTTTACAAACATTACTTTTTTTTTTTTTATAAAAATGCTAAAAAAATATTACAAGTGCTAATTCGAATAATTGTTTAAGCTCTTACTATCTACTGTCCATAATTTATTAAAATGGCTTGGACGAACGACACAATGTGAGTTTGATACCAAAAAAATATATATACTTAATCAACATAGTACAAAAACTTAAATGAACTTTGTTGAATTCACGTGTTAAACAATAAAAAAAAGTTATTAGACTTTGAGAAACGTGCAAAGTATCATGAATAGCTTAATCACGAGTATCTAATGGTGGGCCTGTAGACTTGATCCATCATTTGACACATTTAAACAGTAAAAAAAAAAAGTCTCATAATTAACCTAATAATTAAGCAATAAAAAAAGTTAATATTACTCTCAATGATAATTGTATAACAACCATATTTAGAGATATTTAGATAATTTTAATTAATAATTTTACTTGATTCTACTTGCAAGCTTTAAATGGGAGCTTTTAGCAGGAAAGGTCAATTAAGTATACTGCATAATAAATTTGGTCTAAATCGTACTCTTTTCGTTTTCTATGGGCTAATAATAGGCATGAGTGTTTTGAGGTCGATAATGGCTGCCAATCGTTGCTGGTTTTATATAACCTCCAATAAGGAGAATTTATTACTCATAAACTGTGAAAAAATTAAATTTTATCCCACGTATCAAACCTTGCCACTAGAAAGAGTTGACTGCTCAAATAAGAAGTGATTGGCATATATATATTAGTAATTAATTAAATTATAATAAATTAATTTTATTTGTTAAAGACTATTTACACCCACATATTATATTTATAATTGATTACTTTGGCTAATTTTTAACTTCTACTTATAATAAATTTTCTTTTCCTTGGTAAACAATAAAATAAATAAAAATATCTCTTATTCTTTAACAAAATTAAAAGAATTTTGCTATTTTTTAACTTCTATTTATAATAATTTTTTTCTTTTATATATTACATAGTTAACTTCTGTAAAATTCTCACTCTTCTTTTATTCTTCTGTTTAGTTAATTTGTGAAAATATGATTATTATTAAATACAATTGTCTAAACTCTTATTTTTAACCTCAAACTTCATGTGAAATGACAAATTCAATTTGATTGTTAATATGATTATTATTAAATATAATGGTCTAGTTTTCGAGTCTGCAAACACTAACAATTAAAAATAATTATTATTTGAGACCACATGACAACATCCATTAAATAAATTTGGATTTGCGCGCGAGGAGAATGTTAAATACAAAGTTGGTTTGAACATTAATAATGAGGTTGAATAATAACAATATCAAGATCATTATGATAATGAAGTTTGTACCAAAAATTAAAAATAATTATTATTTGAGTTCATATGACAAAGTCTATTAAATAAAATCGGGCTTGCAAGAGAATGTTAAATACAAAGCTTATTCAAAGCAGGTTTGAACAGAAATAATGATAATGAATTAATTATGGGGTTTGAATAATAATAAAATCATAATTATAATGAAGTTTTATGTAAAAGATATGAATTTAAATTAATTATGGAGTTTGAAAAATCAGATTAATAATAATAATAATAATAATAATAATAATAAATCATTAAAATGTTAAATGGCTGGAGCTTGGTTTTCGAACTGGGCAGCTACACGAGGCTCCTTTGGTCTAGAGGAATTGGCAATATCAGCTTGCTTAGCTTGATCTTGTTACCTATGTATTTTTATGTGTTATACATTTTTAATGAATCAATCGACCAATTCATAGAAAAAGTAGACCGATTGCACATAAAATTGGGATTTTTATAAATTTAACGGCTATATTTTTAACTCTAACTATAAATACTCGTATATATAAATTTTGAAAATTCTCTTGAGTATTTTAAGTATTTTCAAACATACTTTGAGTTTCAAAATTATTATTAAATTTATAAATTGCTACAAACAAATTCATACATCTAGTTCATTCATTTATAATATTTTTCTTATTAGAGAATCACCTGAAATGCTCTTCTTGATTAAAACGTATTCTCAAATTGTAAAAGAATAAAAGAAAGATTTTTCACTTGGGATTGTAGGGTTGAGTGATTTAGAAAGTGATTTAGAGAGTGAATCACTTATAAGGTTTGAAGGAGTACTAAAAATATTTTTAATTGTACTTTAAGGCTTGAATTTTTCAAAATTTGTTCATAGTAAAATTTTCAAATGGAGTTAAAGGCGTAAATGTAGATAAAGTTGTGCCAAATCACTATAAATTCAAGATGTTTAATCTCTTTATTCACTCTCTTTATATTTTTAAATATATTTGATTGTGTAGTTGAATTAAAGTAAAAATTATATTTGGTACATTAAATTTAAAAACTCAATTCACCTCCTCCTCTCGAATTACATATCTACATTTTAAGAAATGTTGGACTTGAGTTAGGCGCTCATAGTAGGCTGTTCAATTATCCAACCTAGTCCATATGAAGATGCAACTATTAGAAACAGTTGCACATTTAAATTAAGCAACCGCCGATAGTAGGCTATCCAATTATCCAACCTAGTCTATATGAAGATGCAACTACTAGAAACCGTTGCACATTTAAATTAAGCAAGTGCTAGTTGCACTCCCTCAAATTCAATAAACAAAACAAAACTAGCAAAATTGATATAATAAGTTTTTTTTTTGGAGAAGAGAATATAAGATATAGAGAAAGAAAAAAAAAGGGCATTTACATTGTGATTTTGATAGCTCTTTTCAATTGTGTGATTGATCTCCAAACCGATGATTCCATTACGAAGATAAGTAATAGGATTCTAAATATTTGGTCACATATAATAGTGATAATCTATAAAACATAAAAATCAATATTGTTGTACCTTAACATTAAGCCAATATTTGATACATAAATGAATACTTTGGGGGTCATAATAAAAAGAGCAAAACCCATTAACCTTAACTGTATTGCACATTATGATATTCTAAACAATTGGAACCAAAGCCTATAAATTATGAGCAACTACAACAAAATGCAACTCGTTTCATGCTAAGATGGCAACACAAATAGTACCATGCAGACAAATGGGGTAAGAATGTTCGAACTTACCTTATTTTTACTGTGAAGCAAAATTTGGCTTCTTGTTGAAGATAAAAAAGCAAGAATTCATTGGAAAAATCAATTTCAATCCAATTACAACGATTTTGAAGGAGTGTTTGCACCTTACAAAAAAGAGCTCTTTATTATGGTGTTCTTTCTTGCTGCAAAATGGGTTTACAATGTGGGTTTTCAGGTTGTTTTATAATTATTTTAAAATTGTGTGGTAGTTTAGATTATCGGATGTTTTGACAAAGTATATCTAGAAAACATAGATAAGTTTCTAGATAAATTGAACATTTCAATTCAATATTTATCAATTAACGGAATGACTTAAAAGTTATATTTTTCTAAAATTTTAAATTAAAGTGTCATTAACTCGTATTAAAATAATGAGATAAACATAGCTTGGCTGCATTGAAATTGGATATAAGTAAGGCGTATGGCAGCATCAAATGGTGTTTCCTTGAATATGTCTTGTTGAAACTTGCTTCTCCATTCCTTGGTGGGTGCAACTAGGAGTGCTCTAGGAGACACGAGGCCTTGGGAAAAAATTTTATATCATGTCTTCTTAAATTTAAATTAAAAATAATTATTATTTTTATTATTTTTATTTATTTTAAAAAATATATCCATCAAACTGCAAAAATTGAAGAAAATTAAATAAATTATAATTTTATTTATAAAAAAATAAAAAATTATGAGTATATTTATCTTTTAATTAATTACAAAGTTATACAAATATATACGATAAAATGCCTTCTCAACTAGTAATTTTCTTGGTGCAAATAAAGTAAATGTATCAATAATAATAATAATAAATATATTTATTTTTTAATTAATTAATTTACTATGAAAGAAATATGAAGGTAAAGTAAATAAATGCACCTTTTCACTCTGTTGCCTCTGTTCTGTCTCTACCTATGGCTGCTAGTACCAGGCTTGTTGTGTCCTTGATTCAATATTATCGTATTTTATATCTGCTTAAATAAATGTTGGTTGTTGTTGGTTTTTTTTTTTAATGCTAATGTTATCCAATTCTAGACTGTTAAAGACACTTTCAATAATGGAATATTCGGAAAATCCCGACAATTAACATAATAAAAAGTTAATTTTCACTTCAGATAAAAAATTTAAAAAAACAACCTTTTTTTTATTTTCAAAAATAAAATTTATAAAACATACAACTAAATATATCTTTTTTTGTAATTTTCTATTTTAAAAAGTAAATTATTATTATTTTTAAAAACATTTGAGTGTTGATTTATTTCTTTTTCACTCCTAAAATTCATTTGTAGTTATTAATTATGCAGTTAAATTTTAATTTCCAAATATTTATTAATTTTCTATGACAACAATTGATACTTATTTTATTTTATTAAAAGTTTATTTTATTAAAAGTTACAGGCAGTAAATTAATCCAATAAAAAGTAGGGAAAATAGTTACACGTGCAAAGCTTGTGTTGAATTCAACTTAAATATGTGTCGAGAAAGGTGTGCACAAATCGGATGGTCATTATAATTCCACGTCAGACGGTCTATATGTGTGATTAAGACATGTCAAATGGAACAATCGCTCCTTTTAAGGAACGGCATTAATTATGTTGTCGACTGCTAATTATAAAAATCTCTTGGGCAATTCTATAATACATCCGTATGTAATTACATTCTTTACTTTTTTTTTAATTTATTATTTTAAATTATAAAGGAAATTTAAGAATTGTAATAAATAAGTATAGACTAAGTGATTGTAATAAAAGAGTTTACAAAAATTAAAGGATGCACGGTACATTCCGATGCACGGTAGCGGAACCCAAATTTCTTTAGATTCAGCTCTTCTCCCTAAATCCGTGACACCCTAACTCCACTCCCCGAGAAAAGACAAATAAAACCTCTATTAAGTGTTAGGTGATTATCATTTAGATCCCTAAAATACTACTTTATTGTATGTAATTTATAATATAAATCATTCACGTTAATTAATCGCTGTTGGAGAACTTTTAACAAATTCACGTGGAGTAGGACGATTTAATTATCACTCAATAAATTAACACAGTAACTTGAATATTATTACAGATAAATATAAGATGCTAAAGTTATAATAATAGCACTTATATATATCATAAAAATATTATGATATCATTCAAAATTTTAAATAATTAATTATTTAGTATAAAAAAATAAATTAATTACTTAAGACAAATAATATTAATTTTATACACAACTTGAAATATAAGCATTAAGTTTCTAAGATATCCAATCCAAATTTTGTTCGTATACACTTGAGTGCAATTAAAAGAAGAAGATTTGTATAAAAAAAAATATAATAAATTACATTATTATCCAATAAACATGAATTACAAGGACTTTTATTATAATTTCTCATAAAATATTAATCTAATAAACTAAAAACGAAGAGAAAAGAATAGAACCCTAAAATCATTCCTCTTTCTCCGGTAGTCATCATAAACTAAAACCCTCTCTCCGTATATTCAAAACCCTAAAAATCAAAGCTTTTAGCCTCCTCATCTTCCCGCCATCCATCCATCCATAACACAGTAAAAACTTTCTCTCTCTTTCTCAGTTCAGCAGCTGTTACTTCAGAGAAAGAAAAGGGTAAGTGAAATGCTCTTGCACGATGCAGAAGCTTTTGCGGCTAAACCCAAGAGGGCCCCTTCTCTGCACTTGTGCAGCTGTTAACCCTGCACTTTCTTTACCCAGAACGCTCAATTTTAACCCAAGACTAACACTAATGCAACCATTATCCACTACTGCCTCCTTCCGTACCGGTGGCTCCGCCGTCGACGCCGCCTTTTCTCAAAAACCCACGATTTCTTCTGGCTTTTACGCTCGGTGCTCTGTCAAAACTCCGTCTAGGGCGTGGGTAGTGCTGAAGAAGAGCAGAGCGTGGTACCACACGGTGGCCGTGGCGGAAGTGAAGGGTTCTGACAAGGAAAATAGTGAAGAGAAGACTGTGAAGTTGAATAGAAAGCAAAAGAGTGGTAGTGGCGGTGGCGGGTTAACTGGGAATCCTGACTTGTTGACGATTCCGGGAGTTGGTCCGAGGAATTTGAGAAAGCTTGTAGATAATGGGATTGGAGATGTTGCGGAGCTCAAGCAATTGTATAAGGATAAGGTTCTTATCTATTTTCTTTTACGATTTCTAGATATAATTAACTGTTATTTTAACTTTGCAGAGTGATTATGTGGGTTCGGTGGGAATGTTTTGTCTGTGATGCTTTGCTGCGATAGGTGTATTGTTTTTGTTTCTGGTATGTGTTAAGAGAGGGCAAACAATAGGTATGGAATGAAAATTCTGGAAATAATTGCAGGGATAGCCTTTTCTGGACTTGTAACAGTTGTATATAGCGTCTGTGTTTTTAACTTTAGGGTCTGTCTAGCATAGCGCCGTTTAGGATGCACTTACCTATTTTAATTTTTGCCAAGGGAAACATCTTTACTAGTATGCAGAGTATATAGATGAAATACGTTTTTTTGAACTCATTGCCGTTGAGAAACATTTTTAGTGGAATTTGACCTCTATGCTTTGTGTTTACTGGATTTACTCTTTATATATACATATCTGTGCTTGAGTTGAGAATGAGTCATGGTAGATGGATTGCTAAGTTTTCAGATGTCATTTCTGAGTAAGGTTTCTGTTCGATATACTGAGGTGCAAATTTCTGTTCCCTGGAACCTGAATGTGTCTAGATTTAGAATTTTGAATATTGGGGAGCCAAACATCCAGTTTTATAATTAACCGAATTTCTTCTGCATATTAACCTTGTTGAATTAAATGTTTTGTAGAGGCTGGAGTTCTATGATACACATTTCCTGATTTGTAGTTCAGTTCGCAAATTAATGGTGGGATTCAAGAATTAGTAACCAAAGAACCTTTACCCAATTATAAGGTTGATTTTGGTGTCCGTTAGGATGCAAAATAGAGTTTTTTGGTATTTGCAGGTACCAAAATTTTAAAACCTTGGGTTTTTCTGAATGGTTTGAGAAACTAAGAAGCTGCTCATATTTACTTGCAAATGAGAGAACTCATACAGCAGTTGTTTTGTTGGTTTTTTGGGTTTTTATGCTGACAGATTTCTGGACTATCTTTTTATTGTAGTTTTGGAAGGCTAGTCAGAAGATGGTTGAGTATTTACAGAGTTCAGTTGGGATTATTCACAAAAATCATGCTGAGAGTATTACAACTTTCATCAAAGAGAGTGTGGATGAAGAAGATAACTCAGATGCCAAGCCAAGCCCTAAGAAAAGAATCACTTTCTGCGTTGAGGGGAATATTAGTGTTGGAAAGACAACTTTCCTTCAGAGAATAGCAAATGAAACACTGGAGCTTCGTGACCTTGTTGAGATAGTTCCAGAACCCATTGATAAGTGGCAGGATGTTGGACCTGACCACTTCAATATTCTGGGTGCTTACTATGATGAACCAGAAAGGTATGCCTATACCTTCCAGAATTATGTTTTTGTTACAAGGGTTATGCAGGAGAGGGAGTCATCTGGGGGAATTAAGCCACTTAGGTTGATGGAGAGGAGCGTTTTCAGTGACAGAATGGTAAGATTCCCAACTCTTTATTTTCCTAGGATAAATTATGGTAATTCAGTTTTTGGTTTGTTGTAAATTTTTGGCAGGGTTTCGGTATTCCTGCATTAATATTTTTTAATCCCATGCCATCATGAAACTTTTACATTCTATAAGAGGAAAATTGGTGTTTCTGAAATCTTTGGGCATCTAGTGGGTAAATTTCAAGTTGAATGATGACCAAAATTGATGACTGTTAAATTGTGCAGTTGTTTCCTTTCCTATTTCGTTGGCCGTGGTCAAGAGGAAGAAAGACCTGATTTAAGGTTATGAAATGATGTATTTTCTCTCATTGTTACTTAATATAGGTGTTTGTGCGAGCTGTCCATGAGGCAAAATATATGAATGAAATGGAGATCAGCATATATGACTCATGGTTTGATCCAGTTGTATCAGTCTTGCCTGGTCTTATTCCAGATGGTTTCATCTATCTTAGGGCAAGTCCTGATACCTGCCACAAGAGAATGATGCTGCGGAAGAGAGCGGAAGAGGGTGGGGTCAGTCTAGACTACCTCCGTTCCTTGCACGAAAAGCATGAGAACTGGCTTTTCCCATTTGAAAGTGGTAATCATGGGGTTTTATCTGTCAGTAAGCTCCCACTGGATATGGACACCTCTTTACATCCTGAAATAAGAGACCGTGTGTTCTACTTGGATGGTCCGCATATGCATTCCAGTATTCAGAAGGTATCATCTACATATTTGTTTCCATGAAATCCATGTAGCTTTCCTTAGAATATTTTGTCTTATGTTTCTCTTGGTATGAGCAGGTTCCTGCTCTGATTCTTGACTGTGAACCCAACATTGATTTCAGCAGAGACATTGAAGCAAAGAGGCAGTAAGAAAACATCCCCTACTGAGTTATCTAATGTCGTGCACATTCGATTACAAAGACCTTTTTCATCTTGATGCTCTATCTTCTTGCATTCCCCTTCTCCCAATAGTATTACTGTGGCTGTGCTTCCTCTTACAGTACATATTATGCAATCATACTTTGTTGAATCATGGTTGTTTGTTCAGATTATTTTTGGTCTAAATATTGCTGAAAGTTGTTCTTTCTTATGATTTCTTTTGACAAAACTTACTAACAAACTGGCTTTATTGGTTTTGTCCATCATGTGGCTGTAGCTTAAGTATTTGTCATGTATTAGTTGATATGTATGTGCTATTGCATTTTTGAGGATGGATTTATCATCGGCATGTTATTCATTGGCATTTCCATCTAGAATCATGCGTATAGCAATAAATATATTTGTTGTGTGATGGATTCTTGAAGAATCTTTAGTGCTTTTTTGTCAGAAAGTAAAAGATGCGACTGTTGTTTTTGGGTACCAGCTAACTTAGCTAATAAAGGGTGTTGTATGTGCTTTTACAAAAAGAAACAAAATGCAGCAGCTGGACTAGAACTTTGCTCTCTCCATTATCAAATTTAATAACATGGAATTTTGGAGCGCATATTTTTTTCATCTAGTATATGTTGTCTGGAATATTAAGGCAGTGCCATTGTATGCCTCATGTGCACCTCTTTAATACCCTTTTGTGCCCCCTTGGTACTGGATTCATTGTGCAATGTTTATTGGTGTTACACATTAAATTGTAAGTATAGTTCTGAATCCTAATTGCCATATACTTGTAGACTGACTAATGGGTCACACTATTGATTTTTGTGAAGGTATGCACGCCAAGTTGCTGAGTTTTTTGAATTTGTGAAGAAAAAGAAAGAAGTTCAAACTACTGAAGAAGGTGGTGTGACCGAAACCCGACCACTGCCCCAGGTCTTGCTACCCCATAAAGGTGGATTCTGGTTACCTGATGGGAAACATTTTCCCGAATCAGCCCTCAAATCTCTAGATTTCAGACGAGCCATGTCGGTAATGTCTGGCCAGTAATTCTGTTCTTTTCCCCGATCCCAGATTCACCTCAAGAAGAGAGTTTTATGACTTGTGGGGGTGTGTCTAGTTTCGCTGCTTGTAAAAAAATGTTTTTAACCCTTCACCTTTAGAGATGTAGAGAGTTTTATGACTTGTGATAGATGCTTTTGATGCCATGCTAATTTGATGTCAATGTTTAATTTTCTTTTCAAGTCCCCTTAATCTGTGAGAAGCCTGGAATTTTTTTTTTAAAAAAAAAAATTAAATGGATACAGATTTGTGATGGCAATAGGGATAGCTCTTACGCATCTCCTCGTCTCTTTCTCTAATAAATGTTTCGAAATTTTTTTGTTTATTTATGTTCACAAATTTTAGTAATATGAAAATTCAATTAATTTAAGCAAAAGTATATAAGCATACAATTAATTTAAACAAACATTTTATAAGCATATGTATAACTGTTTTAAACGAAAATTGTGAATAACATATGACAATAATAGTTTAATTTAAAAAAAAACTATCAAAATTCCTCTTTTTTTTTTTTAAACTATCACCAACATTTATATATACAAAAATTTGTATTACAGACATGTTTCGTAACAGCGTCTGACGTTGCATCAGATTGGATTGTAAGGGGGTTAAATTTAATAAATAACATGTTTGATGTAATAGTGTTCTAAATTTGTGTTTTAATAATTTTTTTTGTAATATATATATATATATATAAATTAATATTACTCTTAAATTGGCACTCAATCTCCATTTATCTGTGGTCGATAACCAATACTTACAGCTCTCGGTCACTAGTCATTATTGTACGTTCGGATCACTGAAGTCTTAAAACACCTTTAAAATACTTATATATATATATATATATATAGATATTTAAACAACTGTACAAAAATTATTGATAATTGTTAGATTCAAATTTTATATTACTTAATTTCATCTCAAAATATTTGAGTTTAAATCAATTTTTACTCTAGTGATGAACAGTGTCAAATTATGAATAGTGACTTGGCTCAAAGTCAGCAACAGCCTGGTGTGGCCAAGTCATCAGAGGAGCTCGCCAATAGTCTCAAGCGAATTTACAAAAACAGCCGCTTAATGTTTTTAGGTTTTTTGAGCGGAGAGAGCATCTCTAAAAGGATTGTTTTTTCTTGATTTTTTTTTTTTTTGTGAGAGAAATTAATCTAATTTTAAGTGAATTAGATTTGTTTAGTTGTTTATTTTAAGTGTCTTTCATCGTATATTCGTACACA
>JAXCLQ010030762.1:10817-26473 GCA_035584115.1 Cedrela odorata | reverse complement strand
TACCTGAAATTGTTTATTTAATATTATAATAATAAAGTATATTAAATAATACACATAGTATTAAGTTGCATTATGTTTGTGTCAACAACTAAACCATATTTTAAACAAGGTAGATTGTTATAGGTTTAAGCTTTGACATTCAAATAGAGAAGCAATGGTAGAAAAAGTGTTGACCATTTAAAAATTCCACGTACCACACAGTAAGATCTCCCCACGTTCCACGCGCTGTTAACTCAGGCGCGTGTGATAGAGTATGTCGCTATAAACATACTATTATAGCTGTCAAAAATGCTACAACTTTGGGAAACGGTAGTACGAACGACGGCTGCTGCAACGTTTAAATTAAATCAATCAAAAATAATTATGGTCTGAGTCAACCTCTAACGTCGCTTCACCGCCGTTTGTAATCGTCTTGTCTCTATCATCTCTCTGCTTCTGTTTCTACTGCTTAAGCAGTCTCTTCTTCTCTCTCTTCATAACAGCGATGCTCAGTCTACTTGCAGCTCACGCTAAATGCCTGTTGTTTTGCTCCTCTTTGAAACTACGGAATACGGAAGAAACCAAAGCTAGAAGCTTTTTTTTTACTCTTTCATAAAATCTCAATCATAGCATTGCTCACTGTGTGAGCATCTTCTTGGTTTTTCTTTAACTCGCTTGCTTGTTGGTTGATGCTCTTTTTCTCTCTCTGAGTTTGGAGTTGTGTGGAAAAATGGAAGTGTTTTTAGGAAGGGAGAATAGAAAACTCGCTCATTTTCTTGTAATGGCGGTGTTTTTGCTACTTTGTACTACAGCTGCTCCGCTCAATGACGAAGGTTTCTCGTCTATATCATCTTTACTTTTCTCGGGTTCTTTTTTTTTTTTTTTTTTTCTGCAACTTCTGGTTTATTATGAACGTGGGTTCTGGTTTTTTAGAACTTATCATTTGTTATTTGGAATTCATGGTTTTCCCTCTTTGGAATGGTATAACTTGCTTCTTACTCTGAAGTGCATGAAAACTGTTGAATTTTGGGAATCTTTTCAATTAAACTACATTAAGTGAGTGACCATTTGCGGCTCAGAAATGTGTTGTGCTAAACAGACAGCAAAATATGGTTTCTAAAATTCTATAGTGAACAGTGTAATGTCGATCAATATAATGGCGGCTAAGTTTCTATGTTTCCATGTTTTTATTAATTTGTCTATAGAAAATCAAATATCAAAAGTTTCTACCTTTTAAAAAACTTTATTTTTGTTCTTTGTCTGCATTTTATAATCCTCCCTTCAGGTGATTCAGCTAGTAATTTATTGGGCGGCTACTTTCTCTCTTGTAGCCGAAGTTTTAGTGTTTCCTATATTGTTATGGATTAACAACTTCTGAAGAGTCCTCTATTTTCTAAAGAATGTTCAAAATGATGGGTTGTAATGGAATTACAACTACCGAAGAGTGCTCTATTTTCTAAAGAATGTTAAAAATGGTGGGTTGCAGGGAACGCTTTAATGTCGATTAAGGCGTCATTTAGAAATGTGGCGAATGTGTTGCTGGATTGGGACGATGTGCACAACAGCGATTTCTGTTCTTGGCGTGGTGTCTTCTGCGACAATGTCAGTCTCTCTGTTGTTTCGTTGTATGTTAAGTTACTCTAAAACGTTCTGTCCCGAGTTCCTACATACTTAATGTATTGTTTCTTTTACATTAATATGCAAGTTTAATGCAATAACATGTTTTATTAAGCTTGTATCTTTTTTTAATGTACGTTACATTTAGGAACCTGTCAAACTTGAATCTGGGTGGGGAGATTTCACCAGCCGTTGGAGATTTAAGAAACTTGCAGTCCTTGTATGTCCTCTATTTTTTTTTCTTTCAAGTATAAAAGAATACGGAGTTTGATTTTTATAATTATGTGGTTCAATGTCGTGTCTAACGTCGCTCTTTGTTAAAATTTGGTAGAGATTGTCAGGGGAACAAATTAACGGGTCAGATCCCAGATGAGATTGGGAACTGTGCTTCTCTTGTTCATCTGTAAAATTTCCAATCTTGTTTTTTCTCTCACTTCCCTTTTCTATTTATGTGCTCATTAATTTGTGTTGTTTGTATTGCATTTTCTGGGGATTTGTGGTTGATGTGTCTTGTGTTTGCATATTATAGGGATTTGTCTGAAAATAGTCTATATGGAGACATACCCTTTTCAATATCAAAGCTCAAGCAGCTTGAATTATTGTAAGTTCGATTGTTTGAGTTCTTGGTGGTTCCTTGTTTGAGTTAGATTTATTTGAGTTCTATGGTGGAGAATTGAATGAAAATGCAGGAATTTGAAGAACAATCAGCTAACTGGTCCTATTCCTTCGACTTTAACTCAGATTCCTAATCTAAAGACTCTGTGAGTTATGCTTTGGTTATGAAATCATTGTGATATGCATATAGTTATCAAAACTTGAGGCAACATGATTCAGTTAGCTCACTTACACTTGATGTTATATGTGATTTCAGTGATCTTGCTCGAAATCAGCTCATTGGTGAAATACCGAGGTTAATATATTGGAACGAAGTTTTGCAATACCTGTGAGTAATAAAGTCTAAAATTGGTCAGATTTGGCGTTTGACCATAGTGTTCCCCTTCTGTTGTGTTTATATTTTGCAATCTTGAATCTTTAAGCAAACTATGAAAAATTCATGTGTTATTGGTTGTGTTTGTAGTGGGCTAAGGGGCAATTTGTTGACTGGAACTCTGTCCCCTGACATTTGCCAGTTGACTGGCTTGTGGTATTTGTAAGTATTCAGCGTGTTGTTAGTAAATCTTGAATTTGGTTTGGTTGCAAGTACTGTTATTATGATAACTGTTGGACCACACATTGTTTTTATTTATTGCAGTGATGTTAGAGGAAATAATCTTACTGGAACAATCCCAGAGAGCATTGGTAACTGCACAAGCTTTGAAATATTGTATGTCAACTGCTACAGATTGCACTTAAATTTTAATGTATCACCCTTTCTCTGTAAATTAACTTTTTGAACATTGAGAACTTCAGGGATATATCCTATAATCAGATCACTGGGGAGATACCATACAACATTGGCTTCCTTCAAGTGGCAACTTTGTTAGCTTTTTCCCTTCATATTTTTATTCTATCTTGTTTCCCAATAAAATTTAAGCTGAATATGTGAATTCATTTTACATATTATGAGTAATGGTAATTTACCTGTTGTTAATTGGATAGATCGCTTCAGGGCAATAAGTTAACAGGGAAAATTCCAGAAGTCATTGGCTTAATGCAGGCTTTAGCTGTGTTGTGAGTATAAATGTTCCCAGTTTCTCCAAGATGCTTTGTTTGCTTTTGGCTCTTGCTGAGTTATATTTATTTTGCTTTCTGCATTTTCTCCAGGGACTTGAGTGAGAATGAGCTTGTTGGAGCAATACCACCCATACTTGGCAATTTGTCATACACTGGAAAACTGTTAGTTTGATTGCATTGAAAATTTATATTATTATTCTGTATCTTTTCTGTGCCTTCATACATTTGTTTGCTGTACCAGATATCTTCACGGTAACAAGCTAACTGGACCAATTCCACCAGAGCTTGGCAACATGTCAAAGCTTAGCTACTTGTGAGCTATCTATCTATCTCACCTTAAATTAATTTAGTATGTATATGTATGGTCCGTGCTATTGATTAGATGAGTATTCTGTAGGCAATTGCACGGCAACCAACTTGTTGGGACCATTCCTGCTGAGCTTGGGAAGCTAGAGCAGTTGTTTGAATTGTGAGTCTTTGCCGTTTGTTTATGATATATTCTTTATCATTATGTGGTTACTTACCAGCTTGTCCTCTATGATCCAGGATTCTTGCTGATAATAATCTGGAAGGATCCATTCCGCATAATATCAGTTCCTGTACAGCGTTGAATCAGTTGTAGGATATCAAATTTCCCAGTACTCAATCCCTTGAGCATGTTTTTATAATCTTGTGTCTCACTTCATTTATTTGATTGTGATTCTTCAAATTATTTTACAGCAATGTGCATGGTAACCACCTTAGTGGATCTATCCCATCTGGTTTCCGGAATCTGGAGAGTTTGACTTACCTGTATGTTTTGATCATTGGATTTTGAAGTGTCTTTTGTCAGAGTGTTTCTTGTATATTAACTCAGTTGAATCATATATGTTGGATGCTTAGAAACCTTTCAAAGAATAACTTCAAAGGCAGGATACCCACTGAACTGGGACGGATTATTAATCTTGATACACTGTAAGTTCCTTGCTATGATGCGTTTTGTCTCTTACTGTTTTCAAATACTGAAAACTTATGTTTATTCCTGATTTCAGGGATCTCTCTGGCAATAATTTTTCTGGACCTGTTCCTGCTTCAATTGGTGATCTGGAGCACCTGCTCACTTTGTAATTCTGCAACTAAAGCAAAGTTCAATTTGGATTCATTCTGATTATTTACAATAGTGCAGTAATTTATTTATGGTTTGCCTTTGCTCAGAAATTTGAGCAAGAATCATCTGAATGGGCCATTGCCTGCTGAATTTGGAAACCTTAGAAGCATACAAACAATGTGAGTTGGTTATTCTGATAAATGTGTTGTATGGAAATGCAATACTCTCCTTTTTGTAGTATTTCATCTCTCTTTCTCTTTGTGGATTATAGTGATATGTCGTTCAACAAACTGTCTGGTAGCATTCCTGCAGAACTGGGTCAGCTGCAAAATGTTATTTCTCTGTAAGTTCAAAGGCTTGTTAGCTCATAGTTGATATGGTATTTTTTTTCTTACATTTTTTGGTAACCTGATATTATTTTGAATTGAAATTGTGACAGGATATTGAACAGTAACAACTTGCGTGGAGAGATTCCAGATCAGCTTACCAATTGTTTCAGTCTATCTAATTTGTTTGTAGATATTTCCCAGACTACTTAGTTTTCATCGCTTTATTTATGAAGTCTGCTAACTACCAATTTATATACATTTCAGGAATGTGTCCTTTAACAACTTGTCTGGGATTATACCTCGTATGAAAAACTTCTCACGGTTTTCTTCAAATAGGTATGTAAAAACCTAAGTTCATATCTGTTATAATTTTGATTTGTATTGATCATTCATATTTGCACCAGCTTCATTGGAAATCCACTATTGTGTGGCAATTGGGTAGGATCAATATGTGGTCCATCAGTGCCAAAGTCCAGAGGTATCAGCTTTAATCTTTCAGTAATCTTTTGTTGTGTTATTGTAGATCCTTGGTTTTTCCATGTATTCATTGGGATCAAGTTTTTCTGTATATTTGTTGGGATTAAGTTGAGAACTTTTTGCTTTGTTAATGAGCTGTTCTGCTGTCCAGTTATGTTCTCCCAAGTGGCTGTTGTTTGTATAACATTGGGCTTCATCACATTGTTTGTGATGGTTGGAATTGCTGTGTACAAATCTGATCAACAGAAGCAACAGTTAATTAACAGATCCAAAAAATCTATGCTAGGTATGTCTTTGCCTTGGTATTTACTTGCAACATTTGTATCTTCAAATTCTCAAGTTTGATTTCCTTACTAACTAGGACCACCCAAGCTCGTGATTCTTCACATGGATATGGCTATTCATACCTTTGATGATATAATGAGAAGCACTGAGAATTTGAGTGAGAAGTATATCATAGGGTATGGTGCATCTAGCACAGTTTACAAATGTGTGCTGAAAAATTCTCGACCTATTGCAATTAAGCGACTTTACAATCAGTATACTCACAACTTGCGAGAGTTTGAGACTGAACTTGAAACCATTGGCAGCATCAGACATAGAAATATTGTGAGCTTGCATGGCTACGCTTTGTCTCCATATGGAAATCTGTTGTTCTATGACTATATGGAGAATGGTTCTCTGTGGGATCTCCTTCATGGTTAGTTACCTTTCCTTCACTAGGACCATAATGTTCGCATGTGCTATTTTGCTATATTGTTCTACACCCCTACCTGAATTTCAGTGCTCAAAATATTTACTTGGTAATTATTTATTGTAATTGTTGTGTATTTTTGTCTTACCTTTTTGTTTCTAAAAGTAGCCGATGCTGGTATACTTGGACCATCAAAGAAAGTGAAACTTGATTGGGAAACTCGCCTGAAGATCGCAGTTGGAGCTGCACAAGGACTTGCTTATCTTCATCATGATTGCAACCCCCGAATTATTCACAGGGATGTGAAGTCATCAAATATCCTGTTGGATGATAACTTTGAGGCTCATCTCTCTGACTTTGGGATCGCAAAACGCATACCAACTGCAATGCCTCATGCCTCAACTTATGTTTTGGGAACAATTGGCTACATTGACCCAGAGTATGCTCGCACCTCTCGTCTGAATGAAAAGTCAGATGTTTATAGCTTTGGTATTGTACTCCTGGAAATTCTGACTGGGAAGAAGGCGGTGGATAATGAGTCTAACTTGCATCAACTGGTACGTATATCCTATCACAGTAGTTTTCCTTTTCTTTTGATAAACGTTTTGAAACCCTGTTAAACTTGCTCAATTGGCCAGGTTAGGTGATTTAACAAAGTGACGAACTTTTGATAGATACTAGGAATGAGAGTATGTGTTTGTTGAAGGGGATGAGGAACATGCTGGACAGCCACCATATTTGAACATCTGTTAGATAAAGTTTGCTAAGCAATATTAAGTCTTTTGACATAATGTTTGGCATGTTTGTTTTACTATTCAGATACTGTCCAAGGCTGATGATAATACAGTAATGGAGGCTGTTGACCCAGAGGTTTCAGTTACATGCATGGACTTAAACAACGTTAGGAAGACTTTCCAACTTGCTCTATTGTGCACAAAGCGCCGCCCTTCGGACCGACCAACCATGCAAGAGGTTGCAAGGGTTCTGGTCTCCCTTCTTCCAACTCCACCCGCAAAACTTTCTTTGGCTGCTCCAAAGTCAATAGATTATGCCAAATTTATGATTAACAAAGGACAGCAGCTGCGAGAGAACAATTCCTTTAATGCTCAGTGGTTCGTTCGGTTTGGTGAAGTTATATCTAAGAATACCCTTTAAATTATAGCTCCCTTCTATTTTGCATTGCCAGCCAGGAAGGAAGAATGAGCACAGGAGGATATATGGTTCCCAATTTTTGTTTATGGCCGGGTTAATTGTGTGATGTTGCCTAGAAGATGATGTATATGTTCTAAATTATTAGTGATTTTTTGTACATTTTGGACCGACTGGCTTAGGAAATTAATCTATTTGGTAGGCTGCTTTTGAGTTTCAACCGCAAATACAAGCAAGTTCTAATAATTTGTATTGGGATGACTATGAATTCACTAATTGAAAATAATTAAAGTGCTAGTGCAATCTTCTCTCCGTCTGTAGGAAATGGGTGCATGATGAGAGAACATTTACAATGAAAATAAGATGTATAAAGTTCTGGCTTTGTCACGAGCATATATTCCTAAGTTTTAATGTTAACAAAGAGTGCAATTATTAATGTATTTGATGCAGAGGGCGAGTGTAGTTAATTTTGATGGGTTGAAACTTTCATTGAATTAGTACCGACCATTGTTAATGCGTTGTCGTCAAAAGTTGCACGGGATCTATGCCCAAAACCGGCAACATATTCAGATATTCTGCTACTTCTACTTCGAAACATGTTCACGAATGGTATTCAATATTGTTCTCACCTTCATAATCATGCCTACCTGTCATTCTCGTTATAAACATTTGAGTGGTGATTTTTAGTCTATGATGGGACGAAAAGGTTAAATATAGGAAAGTAAAAAATCTCAAAATCACGTTAAGGCAAGAGATTTCAGCAAAATTTCATTCGCATTATGATTAGCCAAGAGTTTGCTATATATTTTCTCAACTTTTACAAGAGAAAAAAAAAATGAACTGAATCCTGAGGTGCATCAAGAATTACCAGGGAAAAGTAAAGTCTGAATGAGTACCTTATGCTTAACCACCATTACAATTGTTCTCCTATATTGCTACATAGCTTTACCCGATATATATATAAAAAAAGGCTAACTTAACTAAACTAAAATATTAAAGACATTCTGTACATTGCTGGTCTCCAATATTTTTTAGGACATTTTTATTTTCTTTGCATAGCTGATATACAACAACAAAAAAATTTGATGCAATTTGGAGGTTAAGCTTAGCATAAAATTCATTTGAAACAATTGTCTCATTCAAAAAGGAAAGGCTTTCAGCTCTATTCTCAGCGTATATCCAAATTCCTGCAACACAAATCAATAAAAATACTCTGACCTATTAGCATAACCAGGTGAATGTGATGAATCTTCAAGAAATAGTTGAAATCGGTGGTTTAGTACAATATAAAAAATGTCATAATCTATAACTTGCTTCTAGAGTTAGAAGGTGTCAGAATTTTGAGACGAGGATCAAATGGCATATCGCATCATATTACTTCAGAAGTGGTGATACCTGTTAATGTTGAACTGCGATCCACCTTCAGTAATCCTCCTATCATTCAATTCATTCCCACACTGATACAGGTTCCGATCAAACCTCTGAGATTTTTCTCTGACCATCTACATCCACAAAATTGGATGTTATTAGACTATGATTACCGCAGAAAAAGTACCAACTGTAAATTAATACCCAATCTGAGTTTTTTGCAGGCAATTAACTAGGGACTTTTTGCATATTATATCAATAAATATAAGGAACATACTAGAATACCTCATGTTCTGGAAGGAAGGATCCTGGTGCATTCTCTTTTGAGCCCTAAATTCAATCAATAAAAGCACTTGTATATCAATAAGAATAAAAATAAAATACAAATATTAGTAACATTAAAAGCTCCGGAACTAGATTATTGTATACACTAACCTTAGTGACCAAAGGCATTTTTGACTGAGATTTTAAGTTGGTTTGGACTTCAGATGCCAAGGAGAGCTGAATATCATGCCAAGAAGAGGGTCGTGAAAAATATATCCACACAACAAATATGAAATCAAGAAATGCAGCTGGATTGTAATCCAATTTAGGACTCATTAATGACTAGTACAGAAGAACTAAATCCTATCTTACCGTACTAAATAGTTCAACAGGTGGCTCATTCAAAAATCTCTTTTCCGTTGGAAAATTGTAATCCTGCCAGGAAATATGAGCATGGTTTAAAAGAGAAAGTCTAATGTATAGTAATTAATAATGTATAAAAACATAAAATAAAGGTACCATTGTAGATTACCATTGAAACAGTGGTTTCCGGTTTGATATTCCGGAAGACACCATCTTCTTCCTTACTAGAACAGATCTGTATCAGGCAATAATATGGCTCCACAAATGAGTATCTCCACAGAAACAATCTCAAGAATAAGGTCCAAACATAATATTCACATCACCTTCTTATTGCCAGGGTTAGCTTTAATTTTTTGAACTACTTCACATTTCTCCTCTTTTAGGGCATCAACAGAGTTCAGTCTGTGCAACAAGAATACAAATGTTATAAAGCAATCATAATCAATAGAGTGATGATTCTCTAAACAGCAGTTGGATTGCTTATTACAAGAGAAAAGGAAATTTTAATTCCTAGACAACACAGAGTTACAAGTAAGATGAAACTTAAAACCATGAGCAGTGCAGAAAAGAAGGCATCTAGAAACAATGGGAGTATTGTTGGGTGCAAAAGAATCTTTGCATGTTTAACTTCAAAACTAGTATAAGCAAAATACAAGTTACCATTACCTTCTGGAGTCTCTAGTTTCATTTTGAGACATAGAATCATAATTTTGCACTTTTGCCACCTGTAATGAGGAGATCATTAGTTTTTAAGTATTGAAAGCACATTCGTTTTCCAATATTATAGTAGCAGGTAAAAAGAAAGAAATTGCTAGATTTATCACTAAAACTAAGCATAAGATTCAGAAGAAAAGTTATTGAAGAATATAATATCAATTATGAGATCTGTAAAGTACCTTTTGATGAGCTGCATTATTAGATGCACGTTGCCTAGCCCTCTCAGATGTTCTCAGTTGAAACATCTGTAGAGCAGTGAAGTAAGTTTGTGTTAAACCAAACGATATGCAGAAAATTTATTTCAACTTCTTCCAAGAATATGCTTATATCACAAAAGGAACAGACAAATTAAAACACGTTTAGAAATTACTTGAAACTCAGGTGGCTGTAAGTTGCCTTTTTTGGGCAGAGGCAGTGAAGGAACCTCAAAAATCTGTCAAGCCCAAAACAGTTATAGCAAAAGATACCACATACTGTACCTCAAATATAAAGGCAATTTCTTTTAAATCCATGATTCCTACTAAATTCAATAAAATTTATATCTTCTTAATTGAAAGTACCCACTTTTCTGTTCAAGGGGAGTGCTTTAAAGGTACATGCATTTGATTTTGCATGTTCACCCAACTCTGCATTAACCTTTTTCCTGAAAATCAGAAAACACAACATAAATAACAGCTCATGTGGCAAAAC
This sequence comes from Cedrela odorata, assembly GCA_035584115.1. Taxonomy (NCBI): domain Eukaryota; kingdom Viridiplantae; phylum Streptophyta; class Magnoliopsida; order Sapindales; family Meliaceae; genus Cedrela; species Cedrela odorata. Next base: position 16,065 of record JAXCLQ010030762.1, on the reverse strand, counting down.
TTGGTAACCTTACCATGTGTGACAACAAATGACGGGAAGAAAATATTACCTATGTCTTTGTGCCCTATGAGCTGTTTCCAGATTAGGTTCTCTAGGAATGGTAACTTTAGATACATCAAGGAGCCCATCCTGCAAAATTAACTCAGAGTAGTTTAAAAACCACTCACAGCATTGAAAGGTACTACTTACTACATGACTATGATCTGCCAAAACAAAACTATCTGACATCCACTTCCCAAGTAGTACAGATTACCTTTACAGGAACCTTGTGTAGAAAAAGAGTTTGATGCTTCAGATGAGAAACCTGCTTCACAAATACAGAACAATTTTTAAGAGTTTGTAAGATTTGACTGAAAAAACTAAATAAAATTTACAGTTTTTTAGTAGAATACAGCAGTTGAAAAAAAAAACAGCATATATCACATAACTTGCAAAAACCTACAGTTTTGAGAAAGCGAAGTCTCTACAAGATACAAGCAAAGTAAACAAAGCAAGCATCGCCAGACAGATTGGGACAAGCACAACAACATATTATAACTAAAAAATCAACATAATGCCAAACCAAAACTATAAGCAAAAGCATTCTCTGGATTAAAATGTATCTCATTCATTAGAAACATCATACTGTAAGTAAAGATTTTTGGAATCCCAACTATTAAAATCTTACAAGGCCTAATGTTCTCCTTTTCAGCCTTCCATGAAAAGTTATAAGAATGTCAGTATCCATTTGAACCAATTTATAACAATTACAGGCCTAAATTATAGTTTCACTTAGAGTGATGTATCACCATATTATCAATTGATTTAAGAGGAGGTATATTCACCATTTTTGTGTCCAGACTCATTAATTTAATATGTGTATAAGTTACTGAAAAGTGCTGGTATATTGAAGACCAAAATTAGTGCACCTTGCGTAAGTAACCAGCTTCCAGCTTCTGTCTTTTGGTTGCTTGATTTTCAGTCATGGATGAATTCTGTGAACTCTTGTCTGATTTGACTATCAACTTTTGATACCTAAAAAGTTAAGAATAACCAAAGAAACAAGGAAAGAATGTCATAAAAATAAGGAGATCAAAAGTACCTAGAGACTTCTGAACAATCAATGCTTTACAACCCTGTACTAGTTCAATAAAGTAACTCTTTTTTCTTGATCTTCATGTGAAAACTGTAAGTGTCCTTAATCAAAAGTTATCAACCTCAAAAAGCGGCTGAAATGAACTTCTTCAAGTTGACTGTGCTTGGCCAAATAACTTGCCGTGGGTTTCATCAAAGTTGAACTCCTTGATAGAGATGACTTGATCGGAGACTTGGTTTTGGATTTTGGAACATCTTGATCCATGTTATTACATAATTCTGGCCCTGGAGGAAAATATACACAAAGAAAACAGGTATGAAGAAACAGTATAAAATCTACTGCACTGGCTATTGCTTATTTTCAGTAAGATTAGGTCATTGGAATGCAAAATCACAATTCCTCCATCAAAAATATATGCTTCTGTTGAATACATTCATGAACAAGTGACATACATCTTCACCTCCCATCCTTTTCAATACGTACCAACAAAAATACTTTCCCTCAAAGACAAACATCAACATGAGTTATGCCACTGTGAGTTTCCATTTCACATTCTTCTCTCTCCGGACTTATTTTAGGAAATCCCATGTCCATCCTGCTCTCTCAATTTGCCTCTTAATAGCAAAATTGCACAATCGAGTCCTTTTAAATTATAAAAGATTAGACACTGTGGTGTCCACTTCTTCTGCTACTGCATGTAATTGTTTAACTTCAACTCATTCAACCTCCCTCGGGTAGAAGGACAATAAAACTGAAATGGTGCGTCATTATTTCTACAGTAATTTACCGTACAGAAAAAGAGGTAACATACTAAGACTCCTTATAAGAAGAGAAAAAAAAAAAATTATAGATGTATACCTCTGTTATTATCATCTATAGCAGAAACTTCAAACCCGGCCTCATTACTGTATTCATCACCAACGTAACTCATGCTTTCAGCTCTTGAATGACTAGAAACGCTTGCTATATCCCCAGGGTTATCATATATCCAGGTCATCTTTACAACAAAAGCTGAAAAAGTATTGACAAATGAAAGAATTTCAATTCGACGCTCGTAAAACAATCAACACCATAAATGATGAATGCCAACCAGAAGATGATCTCGTTATTATTAATTAACCAATAATCAACAAATATAAATGAATAAATAACACAATTCACCAACAAAATTTTAATTGAAACGCTTACGCGAAGGTGGATAACTTGTAGCGGATTCAAACCAGAGTTCGGCGTCTCTATCCTCAGCCAGAGTTTCTGGCTTCGTGAAATCATAATATTGAGGCGCATCAAACTCGTAACCAGGATCAATTTTAAATTCCTCACGCACCATCGGTTCCGTCACAAATTCCACCATTTCTTCGTCCATCTTACAATGCCACGTTTCAGGCAAACAAACCAAATTACACCATTGTTTTTCTCTGCAAACTTTCACAAAAAAAAAAAAGCAAGAGACAGTTCCTCTTCTGTTTCTATCTGTCTTTTCTTTAAAAAAAAAATCCTTCAGACGACAGAAACAAACGGCGTCATTCATCTATCGGTCTACCTGATTTCCCATAACACGAAAAATAAAGTTCTGGTTTGATGTTTCAAACAACCAGACCAAACGAACAGCAATGGTGCTGCGAATTCTCGCACTTTCTCTCTGGAACTTTTCTCGGAAAATGAGAGAGAGAAAGTTCTAATGATGTGCTTCAACAAACTTCCATTTGGTTTCGATTTTATCTCTCAAACTTTCTCGAACAATGAGAGGGAAAGTTCTAAACAAAATTTTATTATTCGAAACCCTAATTTCTGTCAGAAATGATTTTGTTTTAGTTTATCGAAGAGAACGGCGAGATTTTCGCTGCTAGCAAAGGAGACATTACATCAAAGGAGAAAATACGAAGGGAGACAGAGAGCATTGAAATGTCCTTATATAGTGTTTAGCTGTTAGAGAAGGATCCGAATTTTGTTTGAACCAGTGGGTCCGTCCGATAACCGATACTGTTTTAAAATTATTCGGTGGATAATGTTATTTATTTATTGTTAGCATATTACTATTATGCCCCTCCTTCGTTCACTAATCACTATTAAACCATAAGAAAATCATTTAGAATATTCATATGATATTACTACATTTATCTTATTTTTATTTTTATTTTTTAAAATACTAAATATTATATTAATATAAATAAAATATTTTATTAATTCTAATGTTTATTATAAGTATTATTTACATATATTTTAATTGTGAAATATTCTATTATTGTAAAAATAATAATAATAGTTTCTTATCTCTTATTTAGGTAAATAATTTTTTAAAAAATAAAAAAAATTGTGTATAATATATTTTAAAATTTAAAATTTAATTTTAATTTTAATTTTGAGGACTTGTATTTTTTAATTATAATAAAATAATAAATTATTTTTCTTTAATTTCGTTTAGTATTACGGTGGTTGGGATTAAAAAATATATAAATTTTCAATGAAAAAGTAAATAAATTTTACAAAAAATTAGTATTATTAAATATTTATATAATTTAAAATTAAATAAAATTATCTAATTACTAAACTGACCCTACGTCTTATGTTAAATTTAAGGAACATTCCTATCATAACCAACAAAATAAATAAAAAGCCAAAGAAATTGATACCAAACTAAATAAAATCCATACGAATTTGGTTGCCCACAAAATCAATTAAATAATAAAAACAAGAAATTTGATGTAATGGTGGTGGATGACAGCATAAAGAAAGCCTATGCCTAAATTATACAAATATTTTTGAAATTTAAACCGAATAAAGAAATGGACAATACAGTAATTTTAGAAACAATAGCAACCTAACAAGTAACAACAGGTAGTATTTATTTGTCTTTTTCTTTAGAAATATTGGTATTCCCCTGCAAAACGCGAAGTTTTGCTTTTTGTCAGAGCGCACAATCCCGCAAAACAGAGTCTGCGTTTCGGCAAGTTCCTCTAGACTTCTTATATGCAGCATGCATGCCCTTTGTTTGAATATTTCGGTGGTAGAGGACAATATTGTCTTTTTGGTAAATCAAGTAGCAGAGGGTACGCTCCTCTGTTGCGAATTCAAAATCAAGCGCCAAGATTACTACGAGCGATGATAGTTTGACCGATCAATACAATTTGTGTGTTAATAATATACAGAATACAGCTTCATTGAAAGGCTAAATTGATAGAGAAATTAAAGCCTTGTCTATTTATTCTCTGAAATTTGGACAACAAATTTAGCTAAAAGGATTGGGGACGGCAACATTATGTTAATTAGTTGTTATTCGAGATAACAAATGTTCTTATGGGCGAGAAAGAAGATTAATTGCTCAAATTCACTTTCAATATCCCCATGTGATCGATTGAGATTATGGATTTGCAAGAAAACGAGAGAAAAATATCAATTGAATTATTTAATAATTATATCGTAATTATTATTATTTTATAATATATTTTTATTATTTATAATTTGAAACAGTTTATATAATATTACTGTTTATAATATATTTTTATTATTTATAATTTAAAATTAATTTTATAAAAATTTAAAATATAATTAAAATTTTTATATAAACTGTTTGAATATGTAAGAAAAATGAATCATAAATTGAGAGTTCAAGAAACTTAAATTTTGAAAGAAAAATGAAATAACGTGGACAGTGACAAAATCAATAATTTTGAATTACATACAATACAAATAGAAGCCAGCCAAAAAGCTAAGGCTAAAACACAAGAGGGTGTCAATCACTATCACATTGTTTTGGATTAGGGACCATGAAAGAAGAGAGATCCTTCCCCATTCCCCACCTTTCTCTCAATATTAACCAGGCAATCATGACATAATTATCACTTCTCGTCTTGTAAAGGACAATCATTACTAATTGATTAAACTCTTTACGGGTTCTTATTTAATTTTTATCATTTTTTAATATATTTTTTTAATTTTATCCCGCTTTTTGTTATAATATTAATTACTAAACTTTTTTGGTATTTTTTATTAATTAAAAATTACAACGAAATAATTGAAAATTACAAAAGGAGAGTGGATAAAATATAATTGCGTACGGTACAACCGAATGTACCGTAGCATGACCCTTTTTATAAAGGCCAAATGTTGGAGCTTTATAGAATAATAATCATTCTCTTTCAAATAAATTGCCGATTGTGTTATCAGATAATG
>JAXCLQ010030762.1:0-10717 GCA_035584115.1 Cedrela odorata | reverse complement strand
CAAAATGAATAGTGATATTATAGATATCACAATTTTCTTTTTGTGACAAATGATATCATATTCGTTATGTCAATGATGAGAAGAGTAATAAATAATTTAAAATTTTTAAAAATATTTAGTTTTTTTTTTATGGTGAAAATTAAATATTAAGGGTAATTTTATTATTTCATTATGACTTATGAATTTATTTAGTAAAAATAGATAAATTATATCTTTATCTATAAAAATACAAACATTTTAAGGACCAAAATGTTATTATTCCAAAAAATTTTTTCATCAATTTGAGGTTTTGTGTTAGTTATTTTATATTCCATCATGAATTGCAACTTATTTGACTTATAAGAATTTGTCCTTTCTTTGTGTTATGTTGTAAATGATAAAGCAAAAATAAATAATAATAATAATAAATCAAGAATAATGTTACATATCTCTTATACAAATTCTCAACAAATTTATTTATTACAATGAAAAAGAAATAAATTATATAAAATATGAGTCAACAATATAACTACGTCATATTAATTTATATAAACAAAACTTATAACTTAATATTATTAAAATTTTAAATAAGTACGTTTCGATAAACTTATTTAATAAAATTATATTTTGTATTATATTTATTTATTTATTGTATTTTATTTTTTGGTATTATTTATTATAATTATTCGTATGTGTCATTTAAGTTTGGATGTATATAATTTTTTTTATTTTTTATTTTAAATTTGTAACTATAATTCCTCTTATACCCATCCTGGATCATTAAGACCATGACTATGCTAACTACGAATGTAAGGAGGACAGTTTAGTAAACTCCGTCAGTCCGTCGAGAAAAGATCGAAACCACCACATCTTTCTAATATTCCCTTTCTAAAGCCAACGGTTCCGAATAAAACAACGACAAAATGTAAGTCTCTTTTCTTTCAGCAGCTACCAGAATCTATCTTTTCATTTTTCTACGCGCGACGGACGGTCCGAGGGCTTTTTCTTCCGGCGGTCCACCTAACCCATGACCCAAACCTTTCTCTCCACTGAACCCGAACGCCGGAAGCCCACAAGCACTGCCACAAGGCCCATAGTCCCCTTGCAAGGCGTCTTCAAGTCAGAGGTGGCCTTATTTTGGGCTCTCTCATTCCTTGTACACTCTTCTAGTTTCTCTAGTTTTATTTAAAACGCCACCGTTCTCCTAACCATTCCTCGAATCCTCCGTCTCCGTCTACATCCTCTTCCGACCTTGCGGAGCTACCGAGAACGTCTTCGCGGTCTAATTTGTTGGCCCGTGGATCGTTTGGTCCGGTTCGGTTATCTTCTCGGGCGACCGCGATTGCGAAACTGGATGATTCGCCTTATTATATTGGGTTGAATAAGGTTCGGGATGATCCGTATCATAGAACGGATAATTCGGATGGGGTTATTCAGCTTGGATTGTCTGAGAACACGGTAAATTTCAGTTTAGGCTATTCAAAAATTTTATTTTTTTGGGTTGAACTTATACTTCAGTTGATTTTTTTTTTCTCTTTCTGGTTTTCAGTTGTGTTTGGATTTGATTGAAAAATGGGTGTCGGAGAACTTAACGGATTCCAAAATGGGAAGGGACGGTGGGGATTTGAATACCAGCGGGATTGCGACATACCAGTCGTTTGATGGAATGATGGAGTTGAAAGTGGTAATTTAATTACTTTGTTCATGTATTTACTATGTTTTTATGATGTTGACTGTCATAATAAGATAAAGGTTGTGTTACTTTGTTATACATTTGATTCTGAGCTCTTTAATTTAATTTTTTGAAAGAAACAAGAAAAGCAAAATGAAGTTATAGATCAACTTGTGATAGTAAATAGAGTATTTACTGAATGAACAATACAGTATTGAGTTGATTAAAGACAAGAGCAACTTAGATTTAGTGACATGATGATAAAATTGTTAATTTCAAAGTGATGCCGCTGTGATATTAGAATTTAATACTTCCCCACCAATCTCCATTTTGAGCAAGTTAGTGAGCCTTTCTGTAATTACTTTTTATTTGAAGGATGTAGTATGCCTAGTGCATTTCATCATTTCATTACCAATTGTCAGATGAACGTAAATGTGAAGAAACAGCCAATGTGGTTTATTAAATATTTATTCACATTGCAGGCTATGGCAGGTTTTATGTCTCAGGTCGTGGGCCTTATTATCCTGGGTAATTTTATCATGTTTTCAAATTTTGCACTGCAAAAACCAGGTTTTCATATAGGTTGGGAAATAGCAGTTAATTAAAATACAATTTCAAGTTTTGCTAGCGATGTGAGATGGCAAACAGGAGTGGAGCTAATTTCTGTACACTGTTGCAGTACTGGCTTTTAAGTATAACTGTCCTTGATTAAGCATTCAATCATGCAAGAAAACGTGGTGTGAAAGTTGTGGAATTCTCATCTGCAACCCTGCAAATTCCGTTGGCAATATACTGCCACGAGAAACACTCTATGATCTTTTAGTCTTTGCACAGGAGAAGAACATCCATATTATTTCAGATGAAATTTATGGGGGGTCTATCTTTGGAAGTGAGGAGTTTGGGAGCATGGCTTAGATTATTGAGTCAGAAGAAGTTGACAAGAGCAGAGTTCATATAATATGTGGGTTGTCGAAAGACCTCTCCCTTTCGGGATTTAGGACCGGGGTTATCTATTCCAACAATAAAAGTGTTTTGGCTGTTGCAAAAAAGTTAATTAGATTTTCTTCTATTTCTTCCTTCACGCAAAAGCTTTGATGTGAACTTTGCTCACAACGTGACAAAATTCAATACCAAACGTAGTATTAAATCTTAAGTTTTTCAGGACACAAGTTTGTTGAGTTTTGATTCGTTATCTAATAAGATAAGAATCAAGAATTACGGTAGTTGAAGATGTCACATTAAGAATTTTAAGAACAACTTAAGAGTCTAGGTGATAAGTCTGGTTGTTCGAATGCCACAAGAATAAACTTGATAAGTTCAAGAGTTTTTTTAAAAACGAAAGAAAAATACAAAATAACTCTCTAATATTTTTTGTAACTAATAAAAACGTACATGTTTGTTTTTTTTTTTTTAATTTATTTATAGAGTTTTAGAATTTAACTTAGACTATGGAATTTGAATCAGAAAAGGGAAACAACTAAATTAGAAATTTGAATCAGGAAAAGAAAACTACTAAGTTAGAAATTTGACTTAGAAAAAAAAATTGCTAAACTAGAAATTTGACTTAAAGAAAAGAAACTTTTTTTAGAGCTTTAATCATAGTGATTAAGTTCTCTTGAGACTGATTTGAATTTATACTGGGCCCCCACGTGCAACTTGTTGAATCAATTCATTTAATGCTTTTTTAAAACGCTCGACCTTAAGTCTTATGATCAGTTCACTTGGCAAGTTTAATAGATTTTGTGACTGTTATCTTTACATTATTTCAAGCCTACGCTTGAGTTCTTCTTCTTGTATGCGTGGTTGTGTAGGCTCATTTGCATCAAGCTTCTAATTTCCATGCTTTCATAAACAAAATTCACCTAGAAATATTTTGATACCAATAGCAGAAGAATAAAGAATATGTATGATTCATTTATGGCAGGTTTGAAACAATTAGGAATTAGGTGCGCAAAGAGCAATGCTGCCTTATACTGTTGGGTTGATATGAGTGGACTAATCCCCTCTTATAGTGAGAAAGGGGACTTAAATTATGGGATAAATTGTTAAACATTGCTAAGATCAACATTACGCCTGGGTCTGCCTGCCACTGCATAGAACCAGGATGGTTCTGTTGTTGTTTTACCATTATAGCTCAAGTAGATATTCCTGTAGTTATCAATCGGATCAAAAAATTATTGAAACTTGTAAATCGCCTCATTGAAATATTGAAAGAAATTTCATATTTAAGATTGTTCTTATGATTTGACGAAGTTACGATGGACACGCACTTCTTTTGAGTTGTAGAAAAAATTTAGTTTTACTGTCTTGCCATTCATGCAGAATTTAACATTTAGTTTACATTTTGGATGTTGAATAATTTACATCCTTTTAAGTGCTGGGAGTTGAAAACTAAAATAATTTGGAAAATAGTTTGAGGGAGGCAATGGATTGATGAGTGATATTGAAACACAAGGTGGATTTGGGTTATTACTAATATAACAGTTTCAGTATTAGCTGGTATTTCTTTGTAGAACCCATAATTTTGATATAAATTGAATTTATTAAATGTTAAATTAATAACAAAGTTTCGATATAGGGGTGAGAAAAATTAATCGAAGTTATGTATGCATAATATCTCAAAATTTGAGGTATATAATGTAATATATATACTTAAGTATATGATCTTATTTTTCTTTTATTTTCAAGAAAATTTGTAAATAGTACAAGGATTAAATTGAAAAGATTTTAAAATACAAAGAGTTACTATGCAAAATTTTCATAAGTTAGAAAAAAGTGTAAATAAAAAAAATATGGGGTCATCATTAAAATAATTATATTATTATATTATAGTCCAAGGAAGTGTATTTCTAGTCAAGCTTAAAATAATTCTAAGTTAAATTAATATAGTTGTGTTCAAATTCAAATTTACTACATTTAAGCCCAAAATCAATAAATATAAAAAATACCAAGTTTTATATTATTTAGTTATCAAGCTTCTAGAAAATTTTACGTTTGTTTAGATAAGGTCAATTACGGGAGAGAAGGAAAAGAAACAAAATTGAAATAAGGAAAGGAATATGAGAATGATGCAAACATAGGTTCTATTTTATGTTTCAATTCTCCAAATTATATTTATTATACCATTTTTATTTTGAATAATGAAAACAAAATAAAGAAAGGAAAATGAAAAGTAAAATAATTAATACTATAAATGAGTGGAAAAAGTGGAAGTCAAAGGAAAGAAAGACAAAATTGTGTTTTGTTGGCCAAATGTGTTATGTTTATCCATTTAATTTTGTAGACTATTTTACTTATTTTTAGACAAATTAAAAGAGAGACCAAAAGAGAAAAATGAAGACAAGAGAAGTCATAAACGTAAGGTAATTGAAGGTGGTCAAAACAAAAGACAAAAATAATTAATAATAATAATAATAATAAAATAAAGTCAATTTTATATTTTTAATATCTACAATAGTCTAGATTTTTTTAAATGTGTTTAGACCAATCAAAAACAAAAAGAGATGAAATAAGAGAAGTTAAAAATGTTGATCAAAGAGAGAAAGTAAGATGAAAAATCATGAAAAGAGGAAGAGATGAGGGAGTCGAACAAGAGAAAGAGGAAGGAAGAGTCTTGGCTGAGAGGATGGGTGAAGAAAAAGAAGAGAAACTTAATTTTAGTTTTATTTCCTTTTCTTTTGAAATTTCAAAAGAAGAGAAACATGAAGTGCAAGAGGGATAAAGCTGAGCAAAAATAGGAAATAAAAGAAGGAGGTTAAACTAGTCATGGAAGGGAATGAAGAGAAAGAACTAATCAATGAAAGGGAAAAGAAACGAAAAATGGAGGAGATGCAAAGATGGTGTTGACTGAATGAGAGGGGGAAGAAATTTCCGAGAAAATGAAGAGGGCTAGAGGAAAACAATTTTTGATTATTTTGAATTGTTGATTTCTGTTTTTGTGTTGTGATTTTGATGTTTGATTTAAAATGTTAAGTGGCTAGAAATTTGCTGTGAAAAAGAGAAAGAGAGCAAATAGTGAAAATGGAATGCACTACGTGTTTGATAAAATACTGGAATGAGATACGAAAATGCGAACGGAGGAGCGGAATGAATTTTTAAAATTTCGGCAAACAAGGTAATTAGTATTGTGTTGATTTGGTGATTTAACTATAAATGCAGTTTATGTAGTGATTATGTGTGTAATGATATATATTGTACAATTTGTTAATGATAAAATAATTAAAAATGCATGAATTGGGTTTAAGGCAGTGTGTGGTTAGAGGTGATGTGATTTAGAATGAAATAGGTATGTTAATAGGGAATGATAAGGTTCATAAAACAAATGGTGAGGGGTATGGTTGGGATCGAAATGTAAACTTGTAGAAAATGTTGGTCGCAGTTGTGTCTTCATGTGGAAGTTGTTTCGAGTTGAGAAACATGTAAAATAGAAATGTTATAAGATATAATTAGGGTAGCGTACATGAGCGAAGCGTAGGACGGAGGAGAGTGCGAGCGAAGCGTAGGACGGAGGGAGTGCGAGCGAAACGCATAAGCGTTGATTGCTAAAAATTTTCGAACATGGTTCATTAAAACGGGAACTGAGTGAGTTCCTAGTCTTGGATTGACAAACCGTAAAATTCTACATAAACTAAATACATAGGGGAACAATATAGTAAAAAATCAGGTCAAAGCGCTCTGCGACGAATGCTCACAAAATTCGGAAAGTAGGATGCTTTGCATCCTATCGTGTTGTGTCATTTGACGAAAAACAACAGTTAAAACTTAAGCTTTCGAATTCGAAATTTGAATTTTCAAAAAGCGGTAGAAACTAGACACATAATAAAGTGTACTACTAGAAACTTATATCGAGATATGTTATCGATTTAGTACAATATGAGTTTAAAGTCACTCGCTGTGCAAAAACGTCATTTAAAAGTTCATAACTTGAGTAATCGGATTCAAAATTCGAATCCGTAAAGTGTGATAGAGTGTATATGTATTCATTTATTTTTTCATTCAAGGATGTACACACTACCGCACTATGCTAAATCGGTAAATGAATGCATGTACACTCTACTGCACTTTACGGATTCAGATTTCTAATTCAATTACTCAAGTTATAAATTCATAAATGATGTTTATGCACAGTGAGTGACTTTAAACTCGCACTATGCTAAATTGGTAACATATTCGACCTAAGTTTCTAGTGATACACTCTATTATGTGTCTAGTTTCTATCATTTATTTAATATTCAAATTTCGAATCTGAACGCTCAGGTTATAATTGTTTTTCGTAAAGTGACGCAATGCGACAGGATGCAGAGTATCGCAGAGAAGCTCACTTTCCGAATTTTTTAGGCATTCGTCGCTGAACGCTTTGACCTGATTTTCAATTATATTATTTCCTTATGTGTCTAGTTTATATAAAATTTTACAGTTAAATCACCAAATCAACACAACACTACTTACCTTACTTGCTGATATTTTAGAAATTCTTTTCGCTCCTCCGTTCGTATTTTCGCATCTCATTTCGGTATTTTGTCAAACACGTAGCGCATTTCGTTTTCATTTTTTGCTCTCTTTCTCTTCTTCACAGCAAGTTCTTAGCCACTTAACATTCTAAATCAAACATCAAAATCACCACACAAAAACAGAAATCAATAATTCAAAAGAATCAAATGTTGTTTTTTCGTAGCCCTCTCCATTTCCTTGGCAATTCCTTTCCCCTCTCATTCGGTCAACACTATCTTTGCATCTTCTCGATTTTTCGTTTCTTTTCCCTTTCATTGATCGGTTATTTCTCTTCATTCCCTTTCATGGCTGGTTTAACCTCTTTCTTTTCTTCCTTATTTTTGCTCGACTTTATCCCTCTTGCACCTTCTCCATGTTTTTCTTCTTTTAAAATTTCAAAAGGAAAGGAAATAAAACCAAATTAAACTTCTTTTCTTTTTCTTCACTCATCCTCTCGGCCAAGACTCCTCCATCCTTTCCCTTGTTCTACTTTCTCCTCTCTTTCTCTTTTTATGATTTTCTATTTTGCTTTCTCTCTTTAATCTACGTTTTAACTTCTTTTATTTCATCTCTTTTTACTTTTGAGTGGTCTAAATACATTTAGAAAAATCTAGACTATTGTAGACATTAAATATAAAATTGACTTTATTTTATTATTATTATTAATTATTTTTATCTTTTGTTTTGACCACTTTCACTTGCCTTATATTTATGACTTCTCTTGCCTTCATTTTTCTCTTTTGGTCTTTCTTTTAATTGGTCTAAAAACAAGTAGAAAAGTCTATAAAATTAAATGGATAAATATAACATATTTGGGTCAATAAAACACACTTTTGTCTTTCTTGGGCCAATAAAACACATTTGAAGACTTAAAACATAAAATGAGGCCTACGTTGACATCCTTTTCATATTCCTTTCTTTATTCCAATTTTGTTTCTTTTCATTCTCTCTCATAATTGGCCTTATCTTCTTGATTTTTCTTTTTAACTCTACACTTATCTAAACAAATATAAAGTTTTCTAGAAACTTTTTGACTAAATAATATAAAATTTGAGTTTGTTTTATATTTATTGATTTTGGACTTAAATGTAGTAAATTTAAATTCAAATTTGCCTAACTATATTAGTTTAATTTAAAATTATCTTGGGCTTGACTTAGAAATATATTTCATTGGGTCATAATATGATAATATAATTATTGTAATGATAACTTCACTTTTTCTTTATTTACTCATTTTTCCTAACTTATAAAAATTTTGCTTAGTAACCCCTTGTATTTTAATTTTTTTTTTTAATTTAGTTCTTATACTATTTATAAATTTTCTTGAAAAAAAAAATAGATCACATACTTAAGTGTATATATATATTACATTATATACTTCAAATTTTGGGTTACTATGCATGTGTAACTTCGATTAATTTTAAAGAAATAAATGCAGACCTATATCGAAATCATATTATTAATTTAAAATTTAATAAATTCAATTTAATTAAAATTGTGGGTTCTACAAATTTATCCCCTTTAAAATTGATTTGTTATTGAATCAAAATAACAAAGGATATGAGGCTTTAGAATATATAATTCATCCTGCAATCAATATCATTAACAACTTTATGTAATAATATCGTTGATTTTTGAAATCATCAGAAATACCCCAGAAAATTATTATATGAACTTATTTCTAAAAGATAGCGTGCATTCTATGTTTATCTCATTAGAATCTATTCTTCAAGCTTACCTTAAAGGAATGTAGTTTTAATTTCCATCAAATCAAACTCCATATGTCACGTGCTGAACTTGAGGTTTATTCATGATAATCGTCATAGACTCTCATGATATATTTTATATACCCAGATTGTATCAAAAGAGCTTATAAGATTTTCTGGTCAACCTATTTTATTCTAAAAACATTTTATAAACAATAGATCTCATTTATGGGATCACCATTAAAGAATTGATCTCTATGATCAATTCATCCACAACGAATATTCAGTAATAAAAATAACATTATGAAAATTATTTGTTATTTAAGTTGAACAAAACATAAACATTTATAAAATCATTTACTTAACAAATATTTAACATTTTTCCAAATAGAAATATATCACCAAATAAGTACATACAGTGAATCCAAGTACATAATGAGTCAAGAGAGAAACCTACACAGTGTGTCATGGATTCCTACTACTATTATTAGCCTTGCGAGATTTAATGTGTCTAACCTGAAAATTGAAATTGTGAGGGATGAGTATACAATTATACTCAGTGAATAAATACATATATATATCTATATATACACATACAAGCACACGCATTTTAAATTCTCAGATATTGAAATTTAATTTATATTACGCTCAAAGTACATATAACTACATTTTTATGTACAACAAATAACTGTAAAACATATTATAGGTCTGCATTTATTTCTTTAAAATCCATACCAGGCTGGTTATACTTTCTAGATCGTTACCTTGGCTGAGGTAACATCGAAAACCATCAGTGAACATTTTCATACATAAAACTATATGCAATGAATATTTATAAAACTGAAAACTGTTTACCATTCTTTCTAAACCATTTTTTTCTTTTGCAAAACATGAAATTAAAAAACAATGTTTGTCTCATTGATGTTGGCCCCGAGTAGTCACTTGTTAATAGAGTGATTGTCCTCGATATCTATCAAATCCATGAGATCTCTATAAAGTCACCAGGACTTTCCATAAGGTCTCTAGATCAGCACATACGTGCTCAGCACACAGTAGGCTTACCATGACTTACCATGACTTAACCTCTTTTATACAGCCCTACTACTGCCTACTTACTTATGCGGCCTCTCATAGGTTTGTTCATATGCTACCTCCCTATATATACAGTAAATAACTTGGCCTATTGGCCATATGTCAATAACTGGTCTTAACGGCCTTATCACCAATATATATACATATTTAAAACAATTCATAATAATAATTTATCTATAATGATTTTAAAACAGTTCAATAAAATAGGTCTCTTCGGCCATCATAGCATGTATATCCAAACAATTTTATAAATAGCAGACCACATAAAACCATAAATCCCAATATCAATATAAAACAACAGTAAACATTTTCTTTTTTTATAAATATCCAAACAATTTTATAAACGTATAAATATCACATGTATTTATATTTATATAATTATGTATGTATAAATTTACTCATTGTATGGGGAGGGTAACCACTCCCACAAACATTCATCGCGCCTACTTAGTCCTTTTCTCGGATCTTTTTAGCCTACTACCACACATGCATAACTTATGAATTTTACTATTCATATAATCAACATAAGTGTAGAAAGCAATATTCGTGGATAAAATAACTGAAAACCCCTTAGTTTTATACATATCCCGAGACTTAACTATTAGAGACCATTTATCCAATTTTCAACAACGAAATTCCATTGCCATCTTATTCTAATTTACATTTTCACGTCAAATTCCCGATATTCGTCGAATACTAAAATCCACATGAAATTCAATAGTAATTCACATATTGGTTCATCAATTATGCACAATAAACTCATATTATCACATGTATA
>JAXCLQ010030741.1:0-26486 GCA_035584115.1 Cedrela odorata | reverse complement strand
GATAGAGATCCACGATTTACCTCTAAGTTTTGGAAGAGTTTGCATGTAGCTATGGGTACTAAATTAAACTTTAGCACAGCTTTTCACCCGCAAACCGACGGACAATTGGAGAGAACTATTCAGATTTTAGAAGATATGTTGCGGGCATGCATGTTGGATTTCAAGAGTAGTTGGGATGAATATCTACCATTGGCAGAGTTTGTATATAATAATAGTTTTCAATCCACTATTGGCATAACTCCATATGAAGTACTATATGGAAGAAAGTGTAGATCACCGCTTTATTGGGATGAGGTCGGTGAAAGGAAAGTTTTGGGGTCAGAAATTGTATAACAAATCCATGGTGTGGTGGAGAAAATAAAGGAAAGAATGAAAACTGGACAGAGTAGACAAAAGAGTTATGTTGATATTCGAAGGAAGCCCTTAGAATTTGTTGTGGGAGAAAGGTATTTCTCAAAGTGGGTCTAATGAAAGGGGTCATGGGTTTGGTAAGAAAGGAAATTTAAGTCCTAGATTCATTGATCCATTTGAGATTTTAGAAAGAGTGAGGGATGTGGCGTAAGGCTTGCTCTTCCTCCATCTTTGTCTGGAGTGCATAATGTATTTCATGTATCAATGCTGTATAAGTACATTGCTAACCTTACACACATGCTGAGTTATGAACCACTTATATTTAGAGAATATCTGACTTATAAAGAGATTCCTGTGTAGATTTTAGACCATAAGGATCAACAATTACGCTCCAAGAAGATTCCCTTAGTGAAATATCCTCAACTTTTCCAATGAAGAAGAAAATACTTAGTGAATTTCGAGGACGAAATTTTTGTAAAGAGGGGAGAATTGTAACACCTGTGATTTCTTTTGTAGATGTATGAGCTTATTTTTATAAGTTTGGAAAATATAATAGACATGAAGGTTAGAAATGAAAATTTTATGGTTAACAAGTTCATTTTTGAAATTTTAGATTATGAATTAAAATAAAATTTAAGTGGGCTAAGAATATATATATATGTGTGTGTGTGTGTGTGTGTGTGTATTGAGCCTAATTTAATAATATATATATATATTATTAGTGAAATATCCTCAACTTTTCCAATGAAGAAGAAAATACTTAGTGAATTTCGAGAACGAAATTTTTGTAAGGAGGGGAGAATTGTAACACCTGTGATTTCCTTTGTAGATGTATGAGCTTATTTTTGTAAGTTTGGAAAATATAATAGAAATGAAGGGTAGAAATGAAAATTTTATGGTTAACAAGGTCATTTTTAAAATTTTAGATTATGAATTAAAATAAAATTTAAGTGGGCTAAGAATATATATATATATATATATATATGTATGTGTGTGTGTGTGTATTTGGCCTAATTTAATAATATATATGTATTGGGCTTAATTTATATTATATATATATGTATTGGGCCTAATTTATTTTATTAGGCCCAAACCTAATTATTCAAGCCCAAGTCCAAGCCCAAATGTGTATATACATATAATAAAGTAAAATAAATAATTAAATGAATAAATACTAAGTTTTAGCCAAAAAAATTCTCTATAAAATCTAAGCCATTCATTTGTTCTAATTATAGTCATCCACTTGTCACAATTCTAGACTTATTTTGCAAATTGGATAAGGATGAGCATAAAGATTAAGTTAGTGGAAAATAGGTGGCTTAATGTGGTCCTTTGGATTGGTTAAATCAATCTAAGCCATTGGATTTATTAGATTAAATTTAAGCCTTCCATGTGTTTAAGCCTTTCACTTAAACAAAAATATGATGTTTTCAATTTGAGAATGAAGGCAAACGTAGAAGGCAAAAAGAGAGAAGAAAAAAAAAAGAGTGAAAGAAAGAAGAGAGAAAAGGAAGAGAAAGGGAAAAAGAAAGAAGGAAGAATTGGTAAGTTAAATTTTTTTTTTAAATTAATAATTATTGTTTTGGTATAGCAAGATTACTTAAATTAATATTAATTTGGTGTAGTATAGTTAGTGAAGTGAATTAATTATAGTAAGGAAGTAGAATTTTTTTTAGTTTGAATGATAATATGTTGGTGTAGCATGAATTGAATTAGTTATAGGAGAATTTATATTATTAGTTAAATTGTAGTAGGGAATTAAAAATAAATAGTAGTAATATTAAAGTGAAGAATGAAAATTGAAAATGTAATTATATTAATATTGTTTAGCATGTCAAACAACATATATATATATATATATATATGTATGTATACATATTGTTAGAAAATTGGATAGTTTTATTGTTGTATGCTTAGATTAATAAAAAAACTTACATTATCATGTGATATTAGGAAATTGATGTAAATATTGTTTTTATTAGATTGTTATAATAGTATGAATTGATGGGAATTTATGTGTTACGTTGTGCTAATGTTGGAAATTTAATGGAAGTGTAGTAATATATATATATATATATATATTTATGCTAATTGTAGACTTGGAATGGCATAATTGTGAAATGGAATTAAATCTCGGCAATTTCAGTAGGCGGAGTTTATTTGTGATATAATTGGGAGTGCTCGGAATTGATAATGTGGTTGTGCCGAAAGTGTGTCTGCTGTATTTGTGTGTGTGCAGTATGGCTTGAACGGTTGTGAAACTAAACGAAATTTGAGTGATCATTGTGCAGCCTCATATGAGAGTTTCGGGGACAGAAAAATGAAGGGATTAAAGGTGACATGTCGTAGGTTCAATGGCCGGAAAGTGTCAAAACTGTATGGCTAATACGGGGCATAAGGGTTGCTGGAAATTCTGAGCAAGTCTCAGAAAAATGAAATTCAGAAGAGTTTTGGATATCGGATTGAGGCGCTTTAAATTTATATGAGAACTAGACATCTAGGATCAACATATCCAAAATTTAGCTCATTTTGTAAAGGAATGAGATTGTAATGAATTTTTGAAAATGAGGGTTCTACAAACGACGTGTTCTATCTTAATGTGTCATGTGTTGAAAATTTGGCATAACTTGGTTAATCGGAGTCGAAATCCTAATCCGTAAAGTATGGTAGAAACTAGACTCATAATAGGATGTGTCGCCCAAAGTTTAGGTCAAAATACATTGCCGATTTTGAATGGCATGCATTTATCAAAAGTGTAGAAGGTAAAATGTTGAAATTGAAATAGATTGTGTTAATTTATTTTAGGTATACAATGCTAATATAAGAATATACTCGAGGAGAGCGGGAACGAAGGTAAGTAGATTGTGCATGCATGTTTTAATGTTTTGAAACTATGCAATGTTTGATGTTATTTTAAAATGGCGACCGGACTTTTAAAAATGGTGGCCGGAGTTTTAAAATGGCGATCGGAGTTTTGAAAATAGTACACGCCACAGTTTGGCCGCAATTTTTAAAAGGTCGGACGCCGCTATCGCACTTATGAAATATTTATGAAATGTTGTCGATGTGTGATAATTTGAATGAAATGAAATTATTTTTATGGCTTAGTCGTTAGTTATGTTATTCTAACCTAGTCGAAGCTTGTGTTAGAGGCGAGGCTTGCGAACTAGTAAGAATTTTGTTTAACGCGTTATACGCATGTCTGTTATATGAATATGAAAATGTCCGCTTTAAGCGGAACACGTAATCACGTTCTGAATCCGGGTCACCGTGGGTGCAGGTGACACTAACTGACTAAGCCGATCTGAACATGTTTGTACTTTAAATGAACTTTATGTTTTTGGAAAATGTATTGCTTGTTAAGTTGCATATTTTGCACCGCATCGACTTATAACATATGCATGATTTGCTTACTGAGATGTTTATCTCACCATTTATTGAAAATTTATTTTTCAGATAATAGCACATAAGGATGACCGAGTACGCAAGCGAGGGTGTTAGGCATATTCGTAGTTTTGTTGATATATGAATTTTGTATATTAGCTAAGTAATGTGTATAGACTTGTAGGCTAGTACGAATATTTTTGGATATGTAATTAACAAGCTTTTTATATTACAAGGTTTTGTAATGTATGTATATTTGTATGTATAAAAGAAAAAAAATAACTATAATTGTTTAACTTTTGTGTAATAAAAGAGTAACATTGTATATAATATATGTGATTATGTATTAGCAGTTAATATGAAATAGGTGTGACAGGATATGTGGTAGTAAAGATCATTATGCTGATAAATGTCTTGATAGAAAAAGAAAAACTGCTAGTATTCAATTATTGGAAATCAATACTAAAAGGCAAAAATCAGTATATGAACCTGTACGGGAATATGAAATTAGTACTGATGATGAATTAGTGTATGAACTAGTTTCTGAATATTCTGATTTTGAAAATTCTAAAGGCTATTCAGATTATGAGAATGATACTGGATATTCACGGATTGAGAATTTCAAGCTAAATACTTTCATGTTGAGAAACGATGATATTTTTACAAACAATGAAAGTGAGGATGAGGAATTAATTTCGATAATGGAATTAGGAGATCCATTCGAAGCTATAATTAGCAATCATGTTAATTATAAAGATACTTTTGAGAATCCTGAAGTTTGGAACATTCCTAAACTATCTCCTAAAGATGTTTTTGAAACAAAATTCAAATGGAGATTTAGGGCAGAAGGAATAGAAGAAGTACATGAACAACCAATAAAGGTTAAATTGAGTCAGTCCAAAGAAGGAGAAATTATCCTTTCTACTGATCAATGGATTAAACATATTCGAACTCTTGCAAAGGGAAAGTAAGGTAAGAATAAGTTTAATTATGTACAACTTGGAGCGGTACACATCCGTGTATAAGGCTTATTCAGATTTGGTATAGATGAGCCTATCCAGATAGCCATTCTGGACAAAAGATAGATGTCTTTTGGAAAAGCCTTAGTTGGAGGATTCTATACAAATCTTGCATTAGGAGATGTCTATAGTACGATTAAGCTTGGATATATGGCTAGTATTATAGACTTTACGTTAAGATATTTGCTGGCTTTAAGAATTTATACGTCTGGACTAGAAGAACTAATGGATTCAAGTCATGGAATTGTTATTCAGTATAGGATAATATATCGATTGATTAATACGATGAATCTTATACGTATGTGTTAGCTAGCAAGGACTGAAGTACATGGTCCTACGACAAAAAAGACACTATCCATGATCCCTGAAGTTAAGGAAGCTAAATTCCTTACTTGGTCTAAGCGATGGGTGCTTGAATATTCTACATAACCAAGTGTAGGTAACCTCAGTCTAAGAGGTGTAATCATACGAGAATATAATGATAAATAGGCTGAAGGAAACCTTAAAACTAACTCTGTAAACAGAAGAATCATTGGGTACAAGGATGTACAAATCCCAATATATGAGGAAGAATCCAGTACTAATAATAGTATGAGGATGATTATATCTCGTGGCGAAAAGTGTTGTACTTTATTGCAAGGTACGATAGACACTTGTACTCGTGGAATATTTAGTTTCCCAGAATATCAAGAGTCGATGATAGATATACTTATTGATACAGGGGCAACTAAAAGTATCGCAGATGATACTGCTTTATAGAAGAGCTGTGGAAAAAACTAGAAAATCCAGTGATAAATACAGTAGTTAATGAAAGAAAAGGTATAATTACAGACTATATAGAGAATGTTGTTATACGAATAAACGAGAAAAAATTTACTATAAGAGAAATCTTGTTAGTAGATTATCTCCAAGTATTTTATTTTTGGGAATAACTTTTTGCATGGTCAACAAAAAGTTAGACCGTTTGTCCAAGATAATGATTATATTATTTTGGCAAATCATAAAATTCCAATTCTTGCTAAACTATAAATTTCTAAGGTTCGAAATGGTTTTAAACCTCAGAATTAGTTAAAGAAGAAAGTCAAATTGTTTTTCAAATTAAAAAGATAAATAGGTGCTGGCTAGGAAATTCTTTTGAGCAAGATAAGAATAAGGTTTTTCTTAGAAGATTATATCCTTCTTATGCGCAGACTAACATATGCATGAACAAGGAAGATATAAAAGAAAACCTAAACTCTCTAAAGGTAAGAAACGAAAGTGTAGAAGACACTATCTCAACCCTAAGAGAAAACTTGTTTTCTTGTTTTGATGAACTGCCATTAAAATTACAGGAATGAAATTGTGAAGTTGCAGAAATCAAACTAAGGAAAGAAGATGATGTAATCATTACAAAGTCTTTTCCTTAGATTCCATTTGAAAAGGAGGAGTTTGGTAAGAAAATAGCTGAATTTCTGGAAAAAAAGTTGATAAGACTTAGTTTTAGTCCACATTCATCGCCTGCATTCATGGTTATGAATAGGGTAGAAAGAGAACGTGGAAAAGCTAGACTTGTAATTGACTATAGACAACTAAACAACAAAACTATAGATGATGATTATAAAATTCCAAACAAATTAGGTTTGACAAATAAAGCAAGATATGGAAAACATTTCTCAAAATTCGATTTAAAGTCGGGTTTTTAGCAAATTTGAATAAAAGAGGAATGAATATCTTTAACGGCATTCACATTTCCTAAAGGTTTGTTTGAATAGATGGTTTTGCCATTTGGATTGAAACAGATGCCATTGCTATTCTAGAGAATGATGGACAAGGTATTTTCAGACTTGTCATCCTTCTGTGCTATTTACGTGGAAGCTCTTTCCCAATGATCTTTTTGTGGGGAAGCAAGAGTTCTTCGAACATTTCCTGCCTTGTATCAACCTGCAAGTCCAGAGCATCAACCATAAGTTTTCTAAAGACATTGTTGGGCTCTCAGGGGAGTCATTATTAAATTTCCAATTGAAATGGTTGGGTCGGGTGAGTGTTTTTCCTTAAATTTTCATAACAAATGAAGTCCATTATAACTTCTCCTGACGACCTTGTGTTAATGTTTTTCTTTAGCTTTTCTACTTAACCATGTTGCAGCTTGGCGCCCTTACAGGTGATTTTTCTGGGGCGTCTGGGGCAGAGAAGAGAGCAGAACAGGCAGAGAAGAACTTGGCAGTGGAGAGGACCAAGTTCAAATCTGACCTAGGCACACTGGCTTTAGAGCGAGAGGAGCTCCAGGTTAGGTTATTGGCCACTGTTGAGTCGTATTAATCCGAGGTAAGCAGGATGGTCAAGGTTTTAAGGTTTGAGGTGAACCATTTAAAGAAGAAGGGATAGGCGCACCTCCAAAATGCTATTAAAGCATTTGAAAAGCTTCGAAGAAGCTTGGACTCCAAGAAGAAGAGGTATGGGTTTCTAGACAAGAAAGTTGAGGAGGATAAAGTGGGTTTAAGGGCTCAGTTTCGCGAGCGGGTTAATGATAGCATTGACTTGACTTGTTAAACACTTCAAGGTCAATACCTAAATCTGGACATAGGTTTGTTATATGAGGCCTAAGGGCTTCAGGCTTCGCCCCGAGGCAGAGAGAACTCTGATGGAGTGTTTCATAAGGGAGAGGAGCACCCCAACTTCAAGACGATGTGCGTGCCTTCTACAGAGTTCGTCATGGCTGATCCTATGGAGGTCTCTTCTGCTGAGGAGGTAGAGGCTCTTTATCTTCTTATAGGTGTGGTTAGCCCCAAAGCCTATCTTATTGACTTGGCTGATCCTCAGGTCGAACCCCAGCCAACTAGCCTACTGAGATAGTCTTTTTTTTTTTGGTAATGCTTTTTACATCATTGAACTTTTCAATAAAAGTTTCAATTTGCACCATTCTTCCATTTTGTTCTCCTTTATTTTCCATAATTGGTCTCATTCTCAACTCTCGACCGTTCTCTAAATTTGTAGTACTTGTTAATATTGACTTGATCTTTTACTTAACAAATTGATATTTTATCCTCTAATAATCTGTCATCAACTGTTTTTCTTGTATTATGAATTCTTTCTATTATACTTAAATTGAATTTAGGACGCTTTCATCTCTAGGTGCTTGCTAGTCCATATCTAATTTAGGATTCATTCAAGCTGTAGGCGTAAGCTTAACTGTCTAAGAAAATTGAAGTGGTTTTAAACGGGGATGCAGAGCAAACGTTCGTGAATCGTGTTACCTATACTTAGACTTTGGGAGGAGATTACTCAGAGACATTTGAGAGTAGTCTATCAAGAATCTCCTTTGCTCTTATGCTTTCTAAGATCGTACTCAGGGCTTGTTTGAGTTGAGGGTAATATTACTTCGGGAAAGATAATAAGCTAACATTTGGGAACCATGTCACCCACTTTTGGGCTTCAGAAAGAGATTATTCCAAGACATTTGAGAGTAGCCCTTCGAGAACCTCGTTTGCTCTTATGTTCTCTGAGACCATACTCAAGGCTTGTTTAAGCTGAAGGTAATATTACTTCGGGGAAGATAATAAGCTAACGTCTGGGAATCGTGTCACCTACTCTTGGGCTTCGGGAGGAGATTACTCAGAGACATTTGAGAGTAATCCTTCAACAAGCTCCTTTACTCTTATGCTCTTTGAGGCCGTACTCAATGCTTGTTTGAGATGATGGTAATTTTACCTCAAGGAAGATAATAAACTAACGTCTGGGAACCGTGTCACCCTTTCTTGGGCTTCAGGAGGAGATTACCTCGAGACGTTTCGATGTCATGGGCTTAGATTTATCTATTGGCTGACTTCAGAAGTGAAAAATAAAAATAACTTTATTGTTTTCCAAGGAAATTTGCTACAAATTTTTGATGCTTCTAAGGTAATACAACTTCAAGCGTTCAACGTTCCATGGTTTTCGAACCTTGTTTCCATTGGGGGATTCCAGCTTGTAGACTCTAGGTTTGAGGACCTGAATGACCTTATAGGGTCCTTTCTACTTTACTTATATAACGCCTTCCTCTGGTTTCTTGGTGTTTAGGGTTACCTGCCTTAGAACGCAATCTCTTGTCTGAAAAGAACAGTGCCAAATGTGTTTGTCGTAATATCTCGCTACCCTTTACTGATGAGTTGAGGCCTTTATCATCACCCAATCCTTTTTTCCTTCAGTAGATCTAATTCTAAGCGTAAACTCTGATCATTGGATGCCTCGTCATAGTTGTTAACCCAAAAGGATGGTATATCGACCTTTAGACTGTAGGGGGTTTCACCCGTGGCTACTTTGGGAGTGACTCGGTACTCTCAAAAGACCTCAAGAAGTTTGTCAATCCATGCACTTTTATGCTCCTTAAGCTTTTTTTTAAAGCTTTTTTTGATGAACGACTTTCACTTGTTCATTAGCTTTTGAGTGAGTTGGAGTTGCGAATCTGAGGTCGATTGAAAAGTTTAAGCAAAATTCTCTGAAGCTTGCATTGTTTGATCAACACTTGAGGTATTCCAAACTTGTAGATAATGTTGTGTTTGACAAATATTGTGACCTTTTTTTTTAGTAATGGCGACTAAGGGCTCAGCTTCTACCCACTTCGTGAAGTAGTCAATAGCCACTATAGCATACTTCGTGTTAGTCTAAGTTAGTGGCAATAGCCCAATGAGATTGAGCCCCCATTGAGAGAATGGCCAAGGGCTTGACAGCGAGGTCAGCTTCTCTGGAGGTTGTCTCGGGATGAAGTTGTGCACCTGGCATTCGTGGTAAGTTTTAGCTAGCTGTGTCACATCGCGTAAGAGTGTTGGCCAGTAATGCCCTTGCCCCGAGATCTTTTAGGTCATAGTCTGGGCTCCTCCATATTCGTCATATACTCCACAATGGATTTCTTCTAGAACCTGAATTGCTTCTTCAGGTCGTGGGCATCTGAGGTAAAGGTGTTGTACCCTCGTCAATACAGCTTTTCATTAATGATGGTGTACCTTGCTGACCTATTTTTAACCTTCTTTGCTTGCTCCTTATCTCCGAGAAGTTTGCCATCTTGGATGTAAGATTTTATTTCATCGATCCAGCATTGATGGACCTCTACCTGACCTATTTCGGACTAGTGGTCATTGGGACCGAAGCGGGAAAATTTCCTTTAAAGGAAAAGGTTAATCTTGCTAGCATGTCAGCATTTGAATTTTTAGCTCTCGAAATTTGCTTGATTGTGACAATCTTCAATGTGTTTAATAGTTGCCTAACTTTCTTTAGATATGCTTGCATATTACCTTCTCCCATCTGGAACTGTTCGACCAATTGGCTGGCTACTAGTTAAGAGTTACAGTGAATACCAAGACCTATAATTTCTAGCGCCTGAGCTAATTTGACCTTCGTAATCAAAGTTTTGTACTCTACCTCGTTGTTAGTGACCTTGAAATCAAATTTGAAGGAATACATTATCTCTGTCCCATCTGGACTTATAAGAACTACACTAGCTCCTTCTACTTGAGCATTTGAAGCTACATTAATGAAAAGGCTCCAGATCGACTCTTCTTTGTTCGGGGCGATCGAACCTTCCTGAGGAGGGGACACTTTTGCAATCTAATGGATGAAAAGGTGCTCAAATACTAATCTTTTAGCCACGAAATTTACCAAGGCTTGACCCTTAATTGTCTTTCTGGGTTTGTAATCGATGTCGTACTCACTGAGTTTAACAGACTACTTCACCAAGGAACTTGAGAGATTTGGTCGATACAAAATTTGTCTCAGAGGTTGGTTTGTTAGCACTACTACTTTATGAGCTTAAAAGTATAGTTTGAGCTTTCTGGCTGCCACCATCAATGTTAGAGCTAACTTTTCAAGTGGTGAATATCTCGTCTCGATATCTAATAACACCTTGTTGGTGTAGTAAATGAGACGATGAATCTTCTCGGCATCTTCCTTCACTAATACCGAGCTTACCGAATAATCACTTACTGCCAGGTAAAGGTATAGTGTATCTCTAATCTTGCGCCTCGTTAGGTGGGGTGAGGGAATGAGAGATAGTGTTTCAACTCTTAGAAATTGCACTTACACTTTTTTGTCCACTCAATTTTCTTTCCCTTTCTCATGATATGAAAGAAAAGAAAACACTTGTCAGTAGCTTTGGATAAGAACCTGTTTAATGCCCCTAGTCTTCCCGTCAGATTCTAAAGTTCTTTGAGATTGGATGGTGATTTTAGGTCTAATATGGCCCTGATCTTTTGTAGATTAACTTTAATGCCTTGTTCACTGACAATATATCCCAAGAACATTCCAACTTGAACTCTAAAGGCACATTTCTCAAGATTTAGCCTTATATTATACTTTCTTAGGTAGGAGAAGGTCTTTTCCAAATGTTTTGTGTGATTTAAGGCTTTTAGAGATTTAATGATCATATTATCCATATATACTTCCATGGTCATTCCAATTAACGGCTTGAAACCTGATTGACTAGCCTTTGGAAGGTGGTCCCAGCATTTTTTAATCCAAAAGGTATTACTCTATAGTAGTACAATCTCTGGTCGGTGATAAAGGCTGTTTTCTCTTGATCTGGCTTGTGCATTCTGATTTGATTGTATCCTGAAAATGCATCCATGAAACTTAACAGTTCATGACCAGCTATTGAGTCTACCAGCTGATCAATCCGAAAGAGTGGGAAGCTATCTTTGGGATAGGCTTTAATCAGTTCCGTGAAGTTTACGTACATAATCTATTTTTCATTAGCCTTCTTAACCATCACTACATTCGATGCCCACTTTGGGTAGTGCACTTCTCTGATAAACTTTGCTCTCATCAGTTTATCCACCTCTGCGTGTACTACTTTTCTTTTCTCCATGTTAAATGGTCTCATTTTTTGCTTTATTGGTTTATATTGGGGGTTAATAGTGAGTCGATGGGAAATTATCCATGGGTCGATGTCAGGCATGTCTTCGTGAGACCATGCGAACACGTTCATGTGTTGTCTCAAGATGTCTTTGAGTTTTGCCTTCAGATCACCAAAGAGTTGGACACCAACCTTATCCATCTTTTGAGGTGATCTCTGGTCTAAGACGATAGACTTCAGTTCTTCAATTGACTTTAAAGCTGATGGTTTTTTATCCTGATCAAGTTTCTTGGTGATCAGATCCTCCTGCGAGTTTTCGCCATTTGTTTTTAAGACTTCTCTCTATGGACGTTTCGATAGATAGTATAAACTTTTAGAAGAAACTGCGAAGGACAACCGAGCTTCTTTTTTATTTCCTTTGACAATTCTAATCCCTTCTCCTGCTCGAAATTTCAGTTTCAAATAATGTACACTTTTTACTACCTTTGTAGTTCTAAGGAAATGTCTACTGAGAATCATGGTGTAGGGCATCTTAAGATCAACCACTTGGAGCTACACCATAGTGGTTTTCTGGTACGGCCTCTCTCCCATGGTGACGGGTAATTTGACTATTCCTATAAGATAAACACACAATACTCCAAAACTATGAAGGGTGGTCTCAACAGGCCTCAATCTCAGATCTTCGATTCCTAAGGAATCCAGAGTTTCCTTGAAGATGATATCAACCGAGCTCCCTATGTCCACCAAGATTCAGCTGACTTGAGCTATTCCTACCATTAAATTTATTACCAACACATCATCATGTGGGTAGTGAACCCACACTTCGTCCTTATCTATGAACATGATGGGTACCGAGGTGATTTTTTATTTTTTCTCGGTTCGTACGTTCATAATGTGAATATTTGGGGCAGTATTCAGCAGCGAATATCTCGAATAATTTTTCCTGGATCTGTTTAAGTTTCCTACCAATGTTACCTCACCTAAAATCACCATAGTTTGCTTTTCTTATCCTCTTTCATATTCGATCTCTCAAACTGAGGCTTCGAACCCATTTTCATTCCTGGCTACCAAGTCTTGCAAATAATTATTTTGGATTAGTATTTTCACTTGGCTTCTGAGCCTAAAACACTCATTTGTCAGATGTTCAGCACTTTAGTGGAACTCGCAAAACTTATTCTTAAACTCTCCAATCAGTTTGGCTTTAAAGAGGCAGGGTTCCACCAGTATAGCTCCTCGCTTTTTAATTTTACCTCAGACCTGCGAGAGCGGAGCTTTCAGGGAGTGAAAATGTGATCTCCTTGTACATGAGCTACTCTCTTTGTGTCATTTCTTCTTGGAGAGCGATAATGTATTGAGGGAAACTCGTCTCTTCTTCTCAATACCCCATCTTAGCCTGGTTCTCGTCTATCTTTCCTGTCAAAATCGAGAAAATTTCTTCTATTATTACGTCTCTTTCTCAAGTCGGCTTTGGGATTTTGCATTCTACCGGAAAGCTGTGGCCCAAAGGCTTTTTCTTCTCTCTTCTTGAGGGCGATCTGGTCTTAAATTTTAATCTTGTTAAGCAATTTTCTCCGAGCTATTTCATAAATGGTAACTGATGGATTCCGCACTGCATACCATCCCCGGTCTACCCACAAGCCCTTCCTGAGACCTTCTAAAACTAAAGAATGGTGATAAGCCCCTAGCTCCATCACCTCATCGTGTTATCTTTTGACGAAGCTTTTAAGACTCTCGCCTTCTCCCTGTTCACGAGCATTAGTGAACTTGGAGTCTTAAGGTTTACAATAGCCCCCCTGAATTCATCCACAAACACTTCATATAGTTGTCCAAAACTATCAATGCTGCTAGGGATCAGGCTAATGAACCATCTTCTCTCTTACCCTTCAAGGGTTAAGGGGAACAAACGACACATTTGGGATTCGTCTAACTCTTAGATTAACATCATCTTCTTAAGCAAATCCATAAGCAAGAAGGGATCGGTCTTCCCTATGAAGAGGTTTATCTAGGGCATCTTGAATTTTTTGAGGAGAATGAAATCCAATATTTTTTGAGAAAATGGGGACTTATAATAAAATCTTTTCTTGAGTGCAGAATTGTCTCCCTTTGTTTATTCCTTTGCTTCTGGTCCTCCAACTCCTTGACCAATTTTTTAACACGGGCCTTGAGATTCTTGACCTAATTTATCTTTCCTAGACCTCCTCCTCCAAAATGGACTATGTATCGAGCCTTCTCTTTGCCATTTTTTATCAAAGAATACCCTTATATCCTCCTGACCAGGTCATTACCCGATCCTCTCTTATGAATAATCATCAAATCTTCAGGCAATTATTCAAATACTAGTGCAAGCTTATTGTAGAGCTTAGAGACATCATTATTGCCACGTGGTTCTTTGAGGGGATAATTGAAAACTTTCCTTTTTCCCTTCTCTGAGGTGGTATTACCTTTTTCAAGTAACATTTTGTTAACGCCCGATTTCTCAATTCATGGCATGTAGGGCATCCGGCATACTGCTTTCCACTGCTTATACTAGTTTGGATGTTTCCATCGTTGGCGACTCAGCCTGGAATATCTTTTTCGTCCTTACTACGTCCTCTGCTAAAGCTTGGATTTATCTGTCTTTCTCTGTGTGTCGTTTCTTGTTTTCAGCCAATCTCTTAGCCAACTAGGTGGCTTCTATTGTCTCCTGAAAAGGAGAGAGTTGCTGGTGCTGCAATGAAACTTCAGAATCGTGATTCGTGCCTCCTACCGATAATGGTTGATCACCGATATCCTGATTAACGACCGTATTCTTCTCTATAATATTATCGTGCGAATTCTCCTTTGTTATTGCCTTATTTTTGGCAATGTATATTCGTGAAGTAACCATAATTTTCTTTTTTTGCAGTAGTTATTGACTTTTTGTTCAGTTTCCCAAAGATGGAGTCATATGTTGATGCAGCAAAAATCTCTTCTTTGAATCTTGCGCACTAGCAATGATCTTCTTCCTCCTTCGACATTTTTCTAACTTGCAACTACAATGTAACCTCAAGGGTAAAAGTTAGTTGTCCGGCGAAAACTTTCAAATGCTTAAGTTAGGGTTTTACTTTAGAAAAAGCTTGAGAGAATTATGGTTCTTTTTTACCAAAATTTCAGTAGTTATACCTGGTTGCAATTAGTCTCATTTTATAGATGTTGATGTCTCCCAAACATGATAGAATTTTTACAGAATTTGGAAATAAGTATCTCACCGCGCGAGGATCACAGAGATTCCATATGTTAAGACATTAGCTTCTGAATTTTATGGGATCATGTGCTTTTTGTATGAAGCTTAACCTTAAGATTCTTTTTTATATAAAAAGTCTTAATGGGCAAGAATCCTTGTTGAAGAATAATCCGGGAAAGATATGAGAAGGAAGTGAATCCTTCACAAATTCATAAGTGTTGAGAGGTCTCGGGGATCTCTATTTGAAACTTCTCTATTCGCCAGAAATGAGCTCAGGTTTTGTCTATCCGAGACCTTTATAAGCTGACCAAGACCTTTGTAACCTGTGGCCGAAACCTTTATATTAATTTGAGATGCCGATCCAAGACCTTTATAAACTTTCCAAGGCCCTCGTACCAATTTGGGATGCTGACCCGAGACTTTCTTATTCCCTTAAGTCTAGGCTTCTTAAGAAGTCTTGTGCCTTTACTATTCAGACAGCTTCTTGGGTGACGTTTGGTCTCGGAATGCTATTAATTTCTCTATACAGGATCGTTTGGGGCCTGTTATTCCTTTGTGCCTTTGGTATATTGGACTATATACATAACAATATGCTTAGGGGATTCTCATGGTATAAGATTGAGCTAGTGTTATCTTTGTTACTTGTGGCTTTGAATTTGTCTTATCATACTATTCACTTATGGCTTTGGATTTGTCTTTTAGTACTATTAATATTTTAAGTGAAAGCAGATTGCTTTCCTTGTTAATGGTGCTTGTCTTAACTCTTAAATGTACATTAATGGTATTTGACATGATTGTGTGAATTGACCAATCTGTGTTGGTGATAAAAAACATCTCTTCTTTAATGTTTGGTTCTTTGATAATTTGTCTTTGTATCTGTTAAGAGTAGTCATACAAGCTCAATTAGCCCATATTTTCTGTTTGAATTTGTTTCAAATAAAGTTTTAAGCCACTCTGCTACAGGATTAGATGGTTTTCTGTATATGCTCTGATATCTTAAAGTTTTATCCTGGATTATATTGGCACATTGTTGCTTCTATTGGATTTGTTATATGTTAAATAATATATTAAAGCATCATACTGGCTTAGTTTTATAGAGGCTATGAAATAGTTAATTTTAAAACTCATTTGAAGTATAAATATTTAATCAATTATGAAGTTTTAGTCATAATTATCCTTCATGTTTTTTTTTTTTTTTTTGTTCTTTTCCAACAATTTTGTTAATCATTTATTATTTAGTAAATTTATTTTATAGTTTTTACAATTTTAAATATTTGAAGTTATAGTTATCTATTTTTAAAAGGTATTTAGTTATATTTAGAATAAAAATTATTAGAATTTGAGAAAATGTTAGCATAAATATTATAAAATATATTAAAATATAAATAAAAATATTAAATAGGTGACACAATTACAGTCCGTTTAATTATTTAATAATTATACTGAGTTATGATTTTCACTTCTTGACATGATTAATATGACACGATGCAAATACGACACAATAACTTAAATTTTCACCCCTAAAAAGTATTACATGTTGACATCCATTAAAGTTATCAATAGCATCGTTGAAATATCTATCAATCAAACTATACAATGGCACAATCATAATTTGCATTTGAATTTGTCAATAATAAAAGATTGAAATTATAGTGGACACTCATTATTGTTGACGACGATATTATATTATGCAACAATTGTTATAGTACATGCTCATTAATGAAAGCAAATATTTTCCATTTCGGTTACATTAGAAAATAAGGGTAATTTTTATATTGTGTTTTTTTTTTATATTTTGTTATACTATATTTTCCTCTGACTACCATTGCAATTAAAGTCACGTTGAAGATGTATAATCTTACCAAGTTTGAGTTTGATGCTCTGGATATTTTCGACGAGAATTACTTGACTTGGATCATTGATACTAAAATCTACCTTAAAGTTAAAGGCTAAAGACATACCATAAAGGTTGAAAATAAAGCATCATTGGAGGATCACTCTCAAACAATGATCTTCCTCCATCGTCATTTAAATCAGGCATTGAAAAGAGAATATCTAATTGTGAAAGATTAAGACATCCTCTATAACTCATTGAATGAAAGATTCAACCACATGAAGTTAGTGATTCTTTCCACTACTTGGGTGACTAAATCTCAATTTTTCATATTTTAAGAGAGTTAATAAATAGAACTCTGTCTTGTTTGAGAATTGCTTAGCAATTTACATTGTGTTTACAAGTGATTATTGATAAAGACATAAAGATAGAAGAAACACCAAAGATAGACCTTATGAAAACACTTGTAGATGATGTGAGATAAAAAGGTCATTGAGCACGTGCTTGTTATACACCCAAGCATTTTGTGGATCTCTATTGAGCCTCCACAAAGGAAAAAGGAAAGAACGTCGAGATAAATTATGCCAACCTTACTCATCTTGAAGTCTCTAGCTATTTTGATGATAGAAATGAAGACTTTTGAAGACATTGCATGTCAACTAGGATGGTTATGGAAGATTTGGTTGCACATGTTTATACTCGGAATAGGCTTGCATAATCATTCATCAAATGTCTTCAGATGATTACAAGAACTCTACTTTTGCTCACACAATTGCCTACATTTGCGCGGTAACATGCCATTTTACATGCAATGACATTAGCTCAACTTAAATATACTATTTATCACGAATATACCCAGTTGCAACTTGTTCATGGTAATCAGCTACACATATTCTATCTATGTGTTAAAAAAAAATAAAACAAAAATGCATGAAGAGGATGATAAATTAAACATACATATTAAGAACATTTTATAGCTTGCAAGATTTTCATCGTAATCTTTCAAAATAAAAACTGAATTTGTAAGATGGAATTGATGTATTTACCTTACTTCAATGGATGCTTGATGAAAATGAAGGAATAGTAGACTTAAAGAACACAAGCCCTTCATAATTTTTCACCCTTGATGCACAATGAAAGGGAGAGGTTTTTGAGAGAAAAAGAGAGTTTTTCTTCTAATTTTCTTAGTGTTTTTCACTTAATGAAAAAATATAAAAGACTTTGGTTTTTATAGGTAGGGCTGATTTACAAATATTTTATTTGCATGGGAGTCCTTACAAAATCTAATTTTGATAAATATTATCCCATGCTTTGCAATTTAATCCTTAGACAATCACTTATTGTCATAAAAGTTGCAAACTACATTAGTTTGCATTTTTTAACCCTAGGTATTTATTATAAGTCCTTTAACTTTTAAAAGATTAATATTTAGTCCATAATAAATATTATTAAGTACTCTCAATTAAAATAATGAAACAAATTAATTATTGTAAGGTTATTTTAACTCTTAAAATACCTTATTTAATTTTATGTTACACTTACATAAAATAATCAAAACCCTTATTATTTTAGGAAGATGCTAGCCCCCTTTTAAATAATATGTACCCTCTCACATTAAGTATTGGTATAATCTTGTGGGACCCCCGTGAATTAGCCGTGTCACAGTTTTGGATCTCATCCAAAATTAATTCCAAAAACACTGACTATGGTTGACATCTAGCAATATACCATAGCCCCTAAAATGGGTGAGTTTAATAATTTCATCAAATCCCATTTTAATATAAATTATCATATTTTCCATGTAGGTAATATCCTTTCATCGTCTATATTCTTATCGAATATGGATTCACAGATATCAAAATCTCAAACTTGATTTCTCTGTGAGCCGTCGATCGCAATGTCCGGAACTTGTCATCGCGTACTCTTTTGCATGACTAATAGTCACTCTAGCTAGAGATTTATTTTTTTGAGATTTATCGACACTTATCTTAGAAACTCGAATACGGATTGAGTTAGCGGAAACTCTAATCTTAAAATTCAAAGTCAATGAATCTCATCTTGACCATTGTTCGTATTAGAGATATGCCCTAGAACCAATTGTATCATATGGTTTAAGGATATCATCTTTATATATATATATATATAACTTTGTAATTAATTGTAAATTAGTTTACGATTAATAAAATTACTATTATATTATTTTGCATATTCAGTTGCATCTATTTATTGTATATAAAATGTATAATGAGATCCAGAGATGTATTATAACGTCAGGACTCTATCTGTAAGGAGTTGTAGATATGAGTACAGAGTATACATCTGAATCAATTCCCAGTTGTGGTATTGTTATATAGAAGTATAACATTGCATGACTGACATGTTTGATGCTGCCAAAGATTAGTATTTGATGCTAATAGTTGGGTGACGAATCTTGTATCACAAGAGCATAAACATGAATAATACGTTGGAGAATGTGTTACTGAACGTGACCAAATTTGACAAATCACATAGGTGATTATCTACAGTCAGTGATACGTCACACAATTATACTAGTGTAACATTGGTCCTTTGACTTGTGGTGTCGTGGCTGCCCTTTGCATTGAGACATATCGTTTACTTGTGTATATTGTACTAGGCTAGCCACGTCTGGTGAAAGAAGCTTGTTGGTAGTGTGTTCTTGGTGTATGATGACAGGTGATGACCAAGATGGAATCTGCTGGCTCAGTTATTAAAGCTTGAGATCCTAGGCGGAGATGTCATACATGAGAAATGAAATCTCTAGTCGAAGTATGTGTTTCCAAAAAAGTGTTTGATGATTCCATAACCCGCACTCGATCGGGAATCAACAACAAAAGGACTTTACTCCATGAACGTACTACTATATAGATTCATTAGTGTCTGAGGTTGTGGCATTTTGCTAAAGGTTACACATAATCATTGAGAACTTTGATCATAAAAAGTTGTACCAAAGATATACGAAGGAGTTCATGTCTACCCATGTCCAGTTCACAATGAATCCAATAGGTCACACACATAGTCGGTTACTTGATGATGATGACTATTGCTACTATACAATAATCATTAATTGGTTAATAATATTGTACAGATATTGATCGGGTCACACACATAGTCGGTTACTTGATGATGATGACTATTACGATTAATATTGTGCATATGAACCATACATGTCTATACCGAATTCGACCTCGATTTCTCAAGTCGAAGGATTATATCGTACACTAATATGACTAAATGATTAATCATTGATATCATGCTATTCCATGTGATTTATTGTTTATTTTGGTCATGTTCAATAAATGGTTCTCTAACCTTGAATCCATAATAATACCCTAGTGACATGATTATTATCGTCATCCGAATTTATATCAACTTTTTGATATCTTTTCGGAAGCATTCAATGTGCCTACTATACAATATTATTGCTCAAATAATATTGTTTCTGTAGAGAATGATTTTGATAAGAACATTACTTTAAATGTCTTATTTGGACTTATCACATTCATAAATTATTTACAGCATGCAAAATAGTTGAAACACATACAAATGTGAATAAAAAATAATTCTTTTATTTATTAAAAATAATAAATATCTGATTACAAATTAATTGCCGAGAAACCTACAACACGATTTGTTTCTATGGTATATACACTAACAAACTCTCACTTGCACTTAAGTCAAACGCTGTTGTATCTCATACCCATCTTCTCAATATGGTAGTCTAGTTGTTTCTGTATCATTACTTTAGTCAGTAGGTCAGCCACATTATCTGCTTAAGGAATCTTCTGAATTATTATTTCTCCTATTCCCATGAACTCTCACAAAATGTGATACTTACGCTAAATATGTTTAGACTTTTGGTGTGCTCTCGGCTCCTTAACCTATGCAATAGCCTTAATATTGTCACAATATATGCTTATTGGATAAGCCATGTCAGGAACTACACCAAGTTCACCCATAAACTTACACATCCAAACAGCTTCTTTTGCTGCTTTTGAAGCAGCAATATATTCAGCTTCTGTAGTGGAATCTACTGTAGTCGTTTGCTTGGAGCTTTTCCAGCTTATAGCTCTTCCATTACACATAAATATAAAACCTAACGTAAACTTTCTATCATCAATATCTGATTGAAAATTAAAATCTGAATATCCCTGAATGTTCAACTCTTGACATCCACAACTCAAACCAGATCTTTAAGCTTTCTTAAGTATTTTAAGACTGATTTTACAGCTGACCAATATTTCTCCCCTCGATAAGCTTGATACTTGTTTGTAACACTTACGACATACACTATATCAAGTCTTATACAAAGCATTGCGTACATCAAACTTCCTATGGCAGAAGCATAAGGGATGTTACGCATCCACTGTCGCTTTTTATCGGTCTTTGGACTATTATCTTTTAAAAAAAGAAGACATAGTGCTTAGAAAGACGAAGACCATATGTGAAGGGCAAGAGACCTCTCTTAGAGTTCTCCATGCTGAACCTTTTTAGCATTTGCTCAATGTACAATCTCTGGGATATTCCGATTATCCTTTTCGTTTTATCTCTATAGACACGAATACCAAGGACATATGTTGCATTACCGAGGTTTTTCATCGAGAAGGTTCTAAATAACCAAATCTTAACCTCATTCATCATGCCTACATCATTACCTATTAATATTATGTCATCTACATGCAATATTAAGAATGTAATGGCACGATCTTTAACCCATTTGTAAACACAAAGTTCATTTGGATTTTTGACAAAACCAAATGCTTTGATTGTATCATCAAATAGAATGTTCTAGCTTTTCGAAGCCTACTTCAATCCATAGATGGATCGATGCTACTTGCATACCTTATGCCTATCTGTTTTGGACACATACCTAATGGGTTGTTCCATATAAATGTTTTCCTCAATGAAACCAATAAAGAATGTCATCTTGAAATCCATCTGTCAAATTTCATAGTCATGGTATGCAGCTGTGGCTAGTATAATTCGGATGGATTTAATCATAGCCATGGGCGAAAAAGCTTCCTTGTAATCCAACCTTGTTTTTGAGAATAACCTTTTGCAACTAGTCGTGCTTTAAAGGTCTCTACATTCCCATCCTTACCAACCTTTCTCTTATAGATCAATTTGCACCCAATTAGAATTATTCCTTCTGGTGAATCTACAAGTGTCCAGACTTGATTTATATACATGGATTATATTTTCAAATCCATAGCCTCTAGCTATTTTCTTGAATCCCTATTTAGGATTGCTTCTTCATAGTTTCTCAGATCATCACCATGATCTGAGACACCCACTAAAAAGGATTTAAAATCATGTTCATGTAGTAATTCATACCTTTCTGGAGGTCTAGATACTCTAAAAGACTTACGAGCTAAAACCATGGTATTTAATACTGAGGTTCGCTGAGTGAACTGTCTAACTTTAGCAATTTCGATTCTAAGCTCTATGGACCCTTCCTTGAGCTCTATGTTTCTACCCTTGCCACCTTCCTCCTAAAACTCTTTATCAAGGAAGCGTGCATTTGTAATGACCCAAACTCTTTGGTCATATGCAAAGTAGAAATAATATATTAAACTGGCTTTAGGATACCCGATAAACCGACCCTTCTCAGATTTCATATCCAACTTATCCGTGTTAACAAGTTTAACATAAACCGGACACCCCTAAATCTTCATATAGTCGAGACTTGGGGCTTTGCTATTCCATATCTCATATGGTGCCTTTAGGACAAACTCAGATGGAACTCTATTTGGAATATGCACTGTTGTTTGAAGTGCATATTACAAGGATGCTGGAAAGTCTGTGAAACTCACCATCAATTGTACCATATCCAATAGAGTATAATTTCTCCTCTCTGATACTCTATTGAGTTGTAGAGTATAGGAAGGAGTCATCTGCGAGATAATCCCACTATCTCTTAAGAAACACTGAAACTCAGTACTCAAGTATTCACCACCACGATCCAATCATAGTTTCTTAATACTCTTTCCCGTTTGTTTCTCTACTTCATTCTTGAATTCCTTAAACTTTTCAAATGATTCAAATTTACATTTCAACAAATGCACATACCCATACCGTGATATATCATTGATAAAGGTAATGAAGTACTCAAATCCTCCTTTGGCTATGGTATTGAAAGGACCACATACATTAGTATGTATGAGATCTAATAGTTCATTGGCCCGTTCACCTTTACTCTTAAAGGGGGACTTAGTCATTTTTTCCTAAAGACAGTACTTACAGGTTAGATAGGGTTCACAACCCAATGGGCCTATAAGCTTACTATTTTCAAGCTATAGTAGTCGTCTTTCTCTTATATGACCTAACCTATAATGCCATAATGTTTTAGGATTTGATTCTGTTCTAGTTCTCTTATTAGAGATAGTGCTGATAAAATCATAAACATTCATTTCAAGCACATATAAACCATTTATATTTGGTACTTTGCCCACAATTAGATTTCCAAAATATAATAAACATTCATTACTATTAAAACGTATACTGTAACCATCCTTACATAGTACTGAAATAAAAATGATGTTTGTTGTAGTAGATTTAAAGTACAGTACTTTATTTAATCTAGTTACATGCCCAAATTCTAGTCTAACGGAAGATGTACCTATGGCTTCTACTGCAACTCTTGCTCCATTAGCCATCTTCAAAATGACATCTCCCATTGTTATCTCAAAACTATTCTGAAGTACCTGCATAGACATACAAGTGTGGAATGTAGCAACTGAATCTAATATCTAGGAATGATTATCTGAATTAATGCATAATTCATATTCTATCATTTGACAATGAAAATTACCTGCTTTTACCTTCTTAAGGCTCTCTAGGTATTAAGGACGGTTTCTCTTCCAGTGTCCATCCTTTTCGCAGCAGAAACATTTTTTTTATCATTTGGCTTTTTCTTTTTCTCAGCCTGACCCACTGGCTTCTTAAAAGCCTTCTTTTTTGTCCAACTTTTGGCCCTTTCTTTGTTGGCCTCTTGGGCCTGGACCTGCTAGAAGTGGCAGTATAAACATTTTCATGCCTCTTACCCTTATTCATTTGCTGATAGTAGTCTTAAAGCTCATTAAACGGTTCAGGTAACTACCTCTCAATCCTATTAAGATTAAAATTTGTAATGAAGGGTTTAAAGCTCGATGGCAATGATTGAAGAATCATATTCACCTTAAACTGGTGTGTAAACACCATGCCGTAGACCTCAAGTTGTGTCAGATTATTAATTATCTTAATAACATGATTGTCTGGCGATACCCCTTCCCTCAACTTCTGATTAATTATACTAACACACAGATTATATTGAGTAACTCGAGAATTGTCTTGATATAGTTCTTTCAAGGACTGTGCTATCTTGTATGTGGTCAGAACATTTTTGAACCGCATTCGGGGGTCTTGATTCATCGAGGCAAGCATATAATTTTTTGCTTTCCTACTATCCTTTTTCCACCGATTGAATATCTCTATATCTTTAAGTGTGGCATTTTCCCCTATCTCTATAAGGAGAGGAGCTCTTAAAATATAAGCCATGCTTTCAAAATCTAGAACAATTTTAAGATTTCTCAACCAGTCCTTATAATTTGTTCCGTTTAAAGTGTATTTATCCATGATCTTAAGCAGTGATACGTTTGTCATTATAAACGGTTTTATAATATATCACAATAAAAAAAATATCTGCAAGAATAGAGAAATAAAAATTTATTAATGTTTGTAATCATTTAAACCTATTAACTTGCTAATCTCATTAGCTCCCACTATTTCTAATGGGGAATAAAATTCTCATTTAACCCAGTCAACCTGACATAATAGAATCTTGGTCTTCTAAGTTTAGCAAGTAAGAAACACTTTTCCTTTTGTATCACTATACAAAATATGACTCATTTCTTTTGTCTTAACTTCGGAAACCTCACATAATAAAAATCTTGGTCTCCTAGGCTAGCTAAACCCGATCCACCCTGCTTTCTTAAAATGGTACTTTTACCAAGCCCTCACATAAAAGAATCTTAGGCAAAGAAGAAGTATTCGTCCAAGAACAAAGTAACTAACTTTTAAGATATAAATGTCATACTCCTCACATAATAGAATCTTGAAATATTGATATTTATAACAAAAATTTTGGTTACCCCACAATGGGAGGCATAGATTTAATATTTTTTCTTTAAGGAAATTTATTAGGTTTAACCTTTAATTTTAATCATTTTTCATGTTTTTTGTTTGTTTAGTAGGAACATTCATAAACATACATATCCTATATGCATACTAAAAGCATGTGGGTTGATCATAGGTTTTTCAAAAATGATAACCTAAAATAAACTATTTACTAAAGGTTACAATTCTTCAATTTCTTTTATCTTCACTTTAGATCTCATTCGGTACATCAGGTCTTCATCCTCATGATTTATTTACAAAATAGGTCTAAGGCACGTAAGCCCGAATTACATGAATAATTTAACTATTAAATATTAAATGCCTTAAATGAATTAAAAAAATATTACAAACCTTTAATATTTTTAATAAATCATTTAACACCCATGATCAAACCCTTTAATCTAATAATCATGTATCAATTATACATAAATATTAAATCATTCACCATAAAATTGCATCTAAACTTAAATGTAAATTAAACAATTTAATTAAAATAAGCACTAGTGCATACATACATCACATGCATATATACACTACTTAATATATCACATATATAAGTACTTTAATGAAATATGCATATATATTATTATTAAATTAAAATAAGGTATGCAACAATTACACAAAAGATCACAATCATAACACTTATGTCATGATCCACTCATAATTAAAATAATAATATTATTTATCAAATTATTTCAAAAATAATTTCATGGCATTTTAATATTCTTATTTAAATAATATCTCATATTAATAAAATATTTTATATTTCTCAAATACTACAAATAATACATCTAATGTAGTATATCATAGTATGACAAATTAATCAAATTAAATGTCACACACATGCTAAAAATACCATTTAATATGCAAATTTTAGATTTGTGCATTTTTAAATATTTTATCTTATGAATCATTTTAAGCATTCAATTAATTCATCGCATGAATTAAATTACCATGAACTATTATCATCCAATATGCATACAACACTTGTACATATTTATCATGCAAATAATATTTTAATCATATCAAAATATTTCATTTAGCATGTCATAGCAATTAACATTCTTAATGTTGTTAAACATGTATCTTTCACTCAATCATAAAAACATTCAAACAAGTATCATGGAACACTTCCTATACATGTTATGAACAATTTAATATACTAATTATAGCATTTACTAACTGAAATCAAATCAATTTATTAGAAAACCAAAATCTGTCCCAAAACAATTTTAAGGGTAAATTAGGTTTCATGGTCATTTTAGGGCAAATAACATATATGCATGGCATATATTTTACATCTAATGTAAAAACTAGTATGTTAGGACTTTATAAAATATGTTTAATACATCTAATCACATTATTATCATTGAAAAACAATTTTTCAAAAATATTAAACAAAACTGTCCACTTGCATGCATTATTATGTATTTTACAAGCAACCTTTTGCATGCAACACTTCCAATCCATCAAACACTTCAACCATTGAAATTACATGCATCTCATAACATTTACAAGTTATCTAAACACATGTAATCAGACCTGAAAAACTGATTTTCAAAATTCTTACATGCATGGCAGAATTTTTTTTTTTATGCATAATGCTTAAAGAAAAAAATTTCATCTAATGCAACCAACGTGCTTCAATCAACATGCAATTGATCCAATCATTTCATATATGTGTCATAACACTTATAAATATCATATGCATGTTATAAGAAC
>JAXCLQ010030730.1:0-26487 GCA_035584115.1 Cedrela odorata | reverse complement strand
TTCTGGCTTGATTTCATGGCTTTAGATCCTTGCAATGTTTTGACGAGCATGATCAAGAAAAGGAGGAAGGTGAGCAACAGGATGAAAGAGGGAAATTGAAGCTCCATGATGATGAAGAAAGTGCTTGACATTTCTCAGCTAGATCTAGTTTTATAAATTCAGATTGATAACAAATATCTGAAGCAGCATAATAGCTGTAAGAACCAGAATAACAATCACCTTCGTCCAATTGAAGTGTGTAACGTGTTATCTGCCAATGACAATGCTTATCTAAATCATTGTAAATTTGTGACGCCGGGAGCCTGAGGATTATGACAAAAATTTGTAATTAGTGTGATGTGTTAGGGGACCACAGTAACATGAGATGGTACTCTTTTCGTCAGTTGATTTTTTTTTTTCTATATTCTTATATTTTATTTCCTTAGCTAAAAGTTCCCAAATTAGTATACGCTGCCGCAAGCTAGGTGCCATAAATCAGGATTTTGAATTTTTGTTAGAGGACTAGCAAATTTGGGTATTTATTTCCGTATATGCACGTATGCCGGTTTCATCAACATTTCCTATTTTGTCAAACACTCGTCTTACCTCAGCTTGTGCTTCTCTCATCACACGGGTTTTTCGGCCTTTCTGCAATTGCCCACTCAACGGTTGTTGATGATGCCTCGCTACCACCAGTAAAAATATCCTGCCAAACAGTTAATATTAATAATCTAGCCATTTATATTGTGACACATATTGCATTTTGGTGTGTTGGGTTGATTTTGATGTTGTTGTATATAGG
Source organism: Cedrela odorata (assembly GCA_035584115.1). Lineage (NCBI taxonomy): Eukaryota > Viridiplantae > Streptophyta > Magnoliopsida > Sapindales > Meliaceae > Cedrela > Cedrela odorata. The sequence goes on along the minus strand of JAXCLQ010030730.1, from coordinate 25,706 downwards.
TGGGCATTTTCAAAGTTGATGACTTTAAAGTTGGCGGCTTGACAATTAAAAGAATTTTCATATGTATTGGTCAATATTGATTGACCATAAATTACCTATAAATATAAGACATTATCGTTTCATTTACTTATTCATTTCCAATTATCTCAATTTATTAACTTTTCAATTTCTCCCAAAGAGAAATATCAAAATATTTTATTTGAATGTGATTTTCTTAATACTTAGTGTTCTACAATTGTACTCTCCTTATATTTAAAGCGAAGTTGTAATCCCACTTTTCATAATAAATTTTTTTTACTTTGTGCTTTTATTCCAATTAATTTGAGGTTTTCCACGTAAATTTCTATGTTACTTATTTTCATTTTCAGTATTTATTATTTTATTTATATGGTAGACAAAGCCACCTATATACATATGGAAGGTTAAGCCTCCAATTTAAATAACAATTATTTGTGAATTTCACTTTAAGTCTTAGATAAAATGTAGATCCCGCAATTTCGATATAAATTGAATTTATTAAATTTTAAATTAATGATGAGATTTTGATATAGGTTGTGAGAAAAATTAATCGAAGTTACGTATGTATAGTTAAACCAAAATTGAGGCATAAAATGTAAAATATATCTAAGTATCTGATTATTTTTTATGTTCCAAGATTTTTATCAAATTGATAAAGTATTAATTTCATTAGGCGTTGGTGTTGTAGGAAATTTATATGAAAGGAAAATAATAATAATAATAAATAAGTTTTGAAATTTAATATAATAAGATTATTTAGATTTTAGAACAAGTATTTTATATATGTAATGGGGATTAAAATAAAAACCAAGCTAACACCAATTTATGTTAAAAATATATATAGACACACACAAGTAGGCCTAAATTTATTTAATCCAAGTCCAAGCCTAGTTTCTTTTATTATATTTATTTAGATTTAAAGTCCAAATTATTTATCCAATCCCAAATACAAAAAATTAAAAATTAAGCCTGTATATATATATATATAAAATATAAAGCATGTTTATTTATTTTTGTTTTTGTTCTAGAAATTCCTTTAGTATCTAAAAAAACTCTTCACTTACCTAAATGTTTCTTTACTTCTCTAGAGAAGTCTAGACAAAGAAAAAAAAAAAAAAGAAATGAGACAAAAGAAAAACAAAAAGGAAATTAAGGCAAAAGGAGTGAACAAAGAAAGAAAACGTAGAAAGAGAAGACAAGGGGGAAGAAGTCGTGTAAGAGAAAGGGTGAAGAGTGGAGCATTTGCCGAATGGGGAAGAAGGAAAGGAGAGTAAATTGCCGATCAAGGAGAGAGAGAGGAGGAAGGTGATGCCAAGAATAAGAAGAAAATGAGAGAAAAGAGAGAAGAGAGGAGGAGAAGGGAGGTATGGCCGGATGATGAACAAGAAGAAATTGTATTGCAGTACCCACTGGAAGTTTTTGGTACAGATATTATGTTGATGATGCTTAGAAACCTCGATGCACGCAGTGTGGCACTATCTTTCCTTGTCTTCCGTGCCGGGCACGGTGTCGCTTCCAGCGAATCGCTTTGGACTTCGAAGGTTCCCTTCCTTCTTTTTCTATTTCTGTTTTGGTTACGATTTGGATTGTATTTGAATCTGGGTTTGTTTAACTTCTTATTATTTTAGTGGAAAACTCAACATTATTTACCTCATTGGGATAACATTACCAGGAATTGAGTACACTAAAATAGATTTATCAAAACCTTCGATTACCTCTTATTGGGGGGCAAAATAGATGGCCATACATTTTGATTGGTTTCTAAGATAACTATAAATATTACAGGGTGAGTGAGTTTTTAAGTAGCCGTAACATACATTATGTTAATGAAGTGGGCAAAATATGTGGGCGTTGATAGAAAATGAACCTGCACAATTTTCAGATTTTATACAAGGTATTTTCTTCTGCTTGAACCATTATAATATATATGACAGTATTTAATATGTGTATGGCAGTGTGTATTATAGGTGTGGCAATATGGCAGTGTGTATTATAGATGTGGCAGTGTTTGAAGTGGTGGTTTCATGTTGTACTTGAGAATTTTGTAAAATGTAAAAAATCGTCAAGACGATAGTTTTGGCTTACAGGAATTCTGACCTAAGTTTGGTATTTGGCTCATAAAATAAGTTATAGACATCTAATTAACACATCGTAAAATTCTGGAAAAATTAGACATAATTACGAGCAACCGAGCCAAAATTTAGAATTTTTAGGGAAATGACATGTTCCTAGTAGATTTTAAAAGGGTCTAGTTTGTGTTGCATTTCTGTTGCCAAAAATGCGGAGCAACGAACAGAAAACTTAATACGAAATAGGGTTCTTGACATCGGTTTTTAGCGTCACAAAACTTTGTAAAAACTAGACATATGAGATAATAACTATTGAATATGAGAATGATAATGTTGTATATGGGTGTAATGATGGGTGTTGGAGGTAATGATGGGTGTTGGAGGTAATGATGGGTGTTAGAGGCTAACATGGGAGAATGTGAAGTGCTGCACCGAAAGTAGCCGAAAGCAAAAGAAAAAAAATATATATATATATAATATATAATATTATATATATAATAAAATAATAATATTTTTTATTATTATTTTATTATAAATAGTAAATAAAATTTTTTATAAATAAGAGGCTTCATTTCATTCATTTTTATCCCCTCTCAAATCAGCTCAATCTCTTAACTTCTCAATCCTTTAACTTCTCAACTTGAGAGAGTGTTCTGCAATTGTACTTTCCTTGTAGTTAAAGAAAAGTTGTAATCACATTTTTATAATGAATTCTTCTACTTTGCTTGTGGTTTTTCATCCCAATTAATTTGAGATTTTTTATGTAAATCTGTATGTTATTATTTTCATCTTTATTATTTATTGTTGTGATTATATAGAAGGCAAAGTCTTCTACTTTATTATTGTGCTTATATGGTAGGCAAGGCCACCTATATTTATATAGAAGGTAAAGTCTCATATTTTCATAACAATCGGTTGTGAGTTTCATTGTAAGTTGCTGATGAATAGTCTCGAGCATTCTAACAAGTGGTATCAAAGCTCTAAGTTACTGAAACTCGTTCAAGGAGGTATTGTTCAAGTACCAGTCACTATTTACCTATACGGTACTGTTCACGTTTATGCTACTGTTCATAGTGAAATAGTGGGAGCGAGGTCGAGTAAGCTCCAGGTTGCTGAAACTCGTTCAAGGAGGTATTGTTCAAGTACCAGTCACTATTCACATATAAGTATAGTTCACGTATGCTCTATTGTCCACATATATAATACTGTTCACAAATACAGTATTGTTTATGGTGAAATAGTGGAAGTGAGGTCAAGTAAGCTTCAGGTTGTTGAAACTCATTCAAGGAGGTACTGTTCAAGTACAGTAACTGTTCGCGTATATGGTATTGTTCACGTATACGTTACTATTTACGAATACGATACTATTTATGGTGAAACAGTGGGAGTGAGGTCGAGTAAGCTCCAGGTTGTTGAAACTTGTTCAAGGAGGTACTGTTCAAGTACGATCACTATTCATATATACAATACTGTTCACGAATACCGTATTGTTCACATATACAGTTTGTTCACGGTGAAACAATGAGAGTGAGTTTAAGTAAAGATCGAAACTATGGTAACAAAGTTTGAAGTTTAGAAATTCAATAGCAGTAATTTCTCATTCTGGAAGATAAAAATAAAGGAGATCTTGAAAAAAAATAAGTGTTTGACGGCTATAGAAGATAGACCGATAAGTATCATAGATGGAAACAAGTGGAATGAAGACGGCAAAGGAAACATGGCAAGTACCTTAAGAAATGAAGGAGAAATCCTATATAGCGAGGAGACAATAGTCACTAAAGGTAGACATAAATTTACTGATGTATGGCTCATGGATTCAACAACGACATGGCACATGACTTTGGGAGGATCTATGTTCACGGGAGATGATCATGCCTTAGAGATTGTCGGTATTGGGACAGTTAGGTTAAGCATGTATAACGACACGGCTCACATCATTCAAGAGGTACGACATGTGAAGGACCTTAAGAATAATCTATTGTCTTTAAGACAATTGGACGGGATTAAGTGTAAATCGAGGATTGAGAATGGGATCATGAAAATTGCAGAAGGAGAGCTTGTAATGAAGTCGGAAAAGGTAGCTGCAAACTTGTACATGGTGCAAAGGGAAACATTACAGGAAGCAAAGGCATCGGTCTCACCTTCAAGTGGCGGAGAAGAATTAACGATAATGTGGTATCGAAAGCTCAAACATATGTCATAATGAAGTTTGGATATTCTCTCAGAATAGAAGTTACTTCCTAGACTCAAAATGGTGTCTCTACCATTTTGTGAACAATATGTTATTAGTAAGCAGCACAGATTGAAGTTTAGCACTTCCAGTTCTAGAAGCAGAGGTATTTTGGAGTTAATTCACTCGGATGTTTGGCAAGTACCAGTTACGTCCCTAAAAGGAGCAAAGTACTTTGTTTTACTCATTGATGGCTATTCTATGAGATGTTGGGTGTATCCAATCAAGAAGAAGGGAGATGTGTTTGAAATCTTCAAAGTCTTCAAAGCGCGGGTGAAACTTGAATCCGAAAAAAGAATCAAGTTAGGACGAATGATGGAGGAGAATTTGCCAATGATGCATTGTGTCAGCAAGGAGGGATCAAAAGGCAGTTCTCTATGGTATACACTCCTTAGTAGAACGGAATGGCAGAGCGGATGAATAGATCCTTGTTGGAAAGGATAAGGAAAATGTTGAGAACAACAAAATTACCCAAGGTTTATTAGGCTGAAGTGATAGATCTGTCACCATCAACGGCGATTGAGTTGAAGATACCGATAGAGATGTGGATTGGAAAACTAGCTTACTACTTTAACTTCCATACATTTGGAAGTTCTGTGTATGTAATGTACAATTTCCAAGAAACAACGAAGCTGGATCCAAAATCCAGGAAATGTGTATTCTTGGAGTATGCTAATGGAGTAAAGATGTATTGCTTGTGGGACCCCATTATCCACAAGTGTATAATCAGCATGGATGTTATATTTGCAGAAGATAAGCTGTAAGGAGATAACATTGGAGAGGATATACCAGAGACTACTATAGTTCAGATGGAGAAAAAATCAGAACATGAAGATTCTTCTGAAGTAATACCAAAGCATGAAGTGAGATCAATTGAGTCTGAAGTTTCAGAAGTTCGACGATTAACTTATGAGAGAAGAACACCATCTTGGAAACGGAATACATTATAGAGGGAAATGTTGCATACTGTCTTTTAACAGAGGATGGAGAGCCGTCAACTTTTCAAGAGGCAACGAGTAACTTGAATGCATATATGTGGATAGCAGTAATGCAAGAAGAAATTGAAACTCTTCATAAGAACAAGACTTGAGATCTTTTGCCACTACCACATAGAGGGAAGGCCATTACAAATAAATGAGTCTTCAATATCAAGCAGAATAGCGATGATCAAGTGGAGCGGTATCGTGCAAGATTGGTAGTTAAAGGGTATGCTCAGAAAGAATGCATTGATTTTCATGAGATATTTTTACCTGTGGTATGACTTACTACAATCAGAGTGGTCCTGGATATGTGTGTTATGTTTGATTTATATTTAGACCAGTTAAATGTAAAGATTGCATTTCTTTATGGAGAAATTGATGAAGAAACTTATATGCTCCAGCAAAAGTATAAAAGGAACTTGGTATGCAAGTTGACCAAATCTCTTTACGGTCTCAAACAGGCACCGAGGTGTTGGTACAAGAGATTTGATTTCTTTATTAATAGCCTTGGTTACAACAGACTTAGTTTAGAACATTGTACGTACTACAAGAGGTTTGGAAATAATAACTTCATTATATTGCTGTTGTATGTGGACGACATGTTGGTAGCAAGCCTCAACAAAGATTGGGTCCAAGAATTGAAGGCACAGTTAGCTAGGTAGTTTGATATGAAGGATTTGGGACCAGTGAACAAGATTCTAGGGACGTAAATTCACCGAGATAGAAAAGACAGGAAAATTTGGCTTTCCCAGAAAAATTATTTAAAGAAAATCTTATAGCGCTTCAATATGCAAGATTGTAAGCCAATTTCTACCCATTTTCCTATGAATTACAAATTATCCTTTGTAATGTGTCCTAGCAATGAAGCGGAGAGGGTGAAAATGTCTCGAATACCGTATGCATCAGCAGCGGGAAGCTTAATGTTCGCCATGGTATGTACAAGATTGGATATTGCTCAAGCAGTGGGAGCAGTCAGTCGATTTATGGCGAATCTTGGCAGAGAGCATTGGAATGCAGTGAAGAGGATCCTAAAGGGAACCTCAGACGTTGATTTATTTGATGGAGGATCAAAATGTATTATTAGAGGCTACGTAGATTCGGATTATGCAGGTAACCTAGATAACAGAAAATCCACTATTAGTTATGTGTTTACTCTTGTAGGAGGAGCTGTGAGCTGGGTTTCAAAACTGCAAAGTGTAGTAGTATTATCTACTATAAAAGCAGAATACATAGCAGCTACACAAGCATGCAAGAAAGCAATCTGGATGAGAAGATTCATGGAGGAACTCGTGCACAAACAAATGTATTTGTTCTGTGATAGTCAAAGTGCCTTGCACATCCTAAGGAATCTAGTTTTTCATTTCAAAACAAAACACATAGGTGAGCAATATCATTTTATTTGAGAAGTGATGAGGAATGGAAGTGTAGACATGCAAAATATATACACTAAGGATAACCTAGAAGATGTTTCACTAAGTCAATCAGTACTGACAAGTTCGAATGGTGTTGATCCTTTTGTGGCCTCGCAGAAACTTAAGTAGTATGAAATGACAAGGTAGAAAGAGTGGTGTGGAAATGTGATTGATTCTCAATCAAATCTCCAAGTGGGAGAATGTTAAATATGAGAATGATAATGTTGCACATGGGTGTAATGATGGGTATTGGAGGCTAACATGAGAGAATGTGAAGTGCTACACCGAAAGTAGCCGAAAGTAGAAGAAAAAAAATAATATTATATTAATATTATATATAATAAAATAATAATATTTATTATTATTTTATTATAAATAGTGAATAAAATTTTCTTATAAATAGAAAGCTTCATTTCATTCATTTTCATCCCTTCTCAAATCATCTCAATCCATTAACTTCTCAATTTGAGAGAGTGTTCTGCAATTGTACTCTCCTTATAGTTAGAGACAAGTTGTAATCACATTTTTATAGTGAATTATTCTACTTTGCCCGTGGTTTTTTATCCTAATTAATTTAGAATTTTTCACGTAAATTTGTGTATTATTTTTTTTATCTTTATTATTTATTGTTGTAATTATATGGAAGGCAAAGCCTTCTACTTTATTATTGTACTTATATGGTAGGCAAAACAACTTATATTTGTATGGAAGGTAAAGCCTCATATTTTCATAACAATTGGTTGTGAGTTTCATTGTAAGTTGCAGATAAATAATCCCGAGCATCCTAACAATAACATATTCAAAAATTATAATTTTTCACATAGGAATGAAGTTGCAGTAAATTTTGAAAATATGTGCCTTATTTCGGCACTACACACTGTTGAGTGTTTGCGCAGTGTGTAGTAAATTAATCATAACTTAAACATTTGAAAACAGAATTAGGATTTGTAAAAGACTATGAAAATTAGACATAACAAAAAATATCATAGTCAAAAATTAAATATTTGCGTTAAAAAACGAATTCCCAAAAAATTTGGGAAACTCACAGCCCTTAAATGAAATTTTGCCGGAACAGTGTTCATTCAATTAAGTATAAGTTGGGATATAGAAGTCCAAATGAAATACTGTAAAAAGCTACGTAAATTAGACATATAAGAGATAAACATATTAAGAATTCGGTTTAAAATTTATTACCAATAGATCCCAACAAAAAGACAAAATTACCATTGTCGCATGTAAATGCTGCTTAGGATAAGTAAGATGAAAATTGTGATTTTTCAAATTAGATAACAAAAGTTCGAAACATGTTGACTCTTTATTAAGGATGATTGATGGATATGATATATTTATTCGTTGATATAGCAAATATATGAGATTGTGAATTTTAATAGGAGAACATGTAATTGTAGATAGTCGACCTAGTCAACCATCGGCAAGGCAGCAAGTTGAAAATGGTTAAGTGCAAACCTGTGAGTGAATATTTTATTTTCAAAATGTTATATATACAAAATATTAGATTTATGAATGTTTTAGAAAAATCTATTAAAATGAATATTTTATTTTATATTTTTTGGAATATGAGTTGGACAGATATTTGAAAAATAAATGTTATGAAAATTGAGTTGAATTATTAAGTTATTTATAAATTTAATATTTTTGAATATTGTGTATGAATGAAAATTTATACGTGGGAGTAAGGATAATTGTTTAGAAAATGTGTTTGGATTTTATGGTATGTTTCTATGGTTGAATGTTTCTTGATAAATCGGATTCTGTACTAATATTTGATGAAACTTGAGGAAAGATAATTTATGTAATATTTATGATTTGAGATTCTTAGGTGCACATATATTTCCGCTCTTACTCGTAAAAAGGGTAAGGGAGAGGTTATCATATTCCCGCCCTTACTTGTGAAAAGGGTAAGGGAAAGGTTATCATATTTTCGCCCTTACCCGAGTATAGGATAAGGGAGAGGTTACTTATTTCCGCCTTTACCTTCTGGTAAGAGGCAAATGAGAAATTACTACTGGATGAGTTGGTGTTTGGCACCGCATCTCTTATTTAGGCTAACGCTAACGAGAGGGCTAAATAAATTTATTTTATATACTTGTACAAAAAAACTTGTTAGCGGGTCTCGAAATGTCTATCGAAGATATCTCAGGAGATAGTTTCCTGACAAGCCCAAAGATTTATAATTGAACATCCACAAACTGATTTTATACATGAAATCATTTAATTTTGATTTATTGTTTAAAGTGAATGATTTTAGATAAATGTGAAATATTATATTTAAAATTTTATATTCTTACTCATTTACATTTATTATTTTAAATTTTATCCATCACTAGGTCCTTAGGACTCACCCCCTCACCTTTTAGTATTGTAGGATGGCCAGAGATGGATAGGTAGTTAGAGAGAAAAGGAAAAGGTTTAAGTACGGCTGAGGCACAGACATGGGACAAGTGGTATACACTGCAATCACTAAGGCCCATGTGTCAGTCATGCACATAGCATCATGCATCGAGAGTTATGCATTTTTGTACTTTAAATTATAGATATTGTAATACATTAAACATTTTATTTATTTCATGAATTGGGCTTTATCGCTCTTACGTGATAAATGCATTATGTCTGATATTGTTGCTAGTGTTATCATGGTTTTATATGTTTGTACATACATTTAAATGTAAGGCTTAGAGTGATGGTGGGAATCCGTCACTTGCCGGTAATATTTTTGGGTATAGGATATTGTATAAAAGTCTCTAAGTATCCTAACAATGGTATCAGAGCTTCAAGTTATTGCAACTCGTTCACGGAGGTACTATTAAAGTATGTGTTGCTATTCACATATACGTGAAAATAGTGAGAGCATAGTACAGTGGTGCAAGTAACATATTTGTATGATGGAGTACATTTCAAGAAAAATTCTGTCAAAAGGGCTTTAAATTGCCTACAGAGTTAGAGTTTTAAGTGAGACCATTGTGACATCTTTAGTCTTTTTTGAAAATTTTCCTAGTGTACTTTTGTATACATAGTGCACTTACTACTATTGAAAATTTTGGTACTATTTATGTATACAATACTATTTATAGTGAAATAGTGGGAGTGAATTTGAGTAAGATCAAGACTATAGCAGCAAAGTTTGAAATTCAGAAATTCAATGGGAGTAATTTCTCATTGTGAAAGATAAAAATGAAGGCAATCTTAAAGAAAGATAAATGTTTGGCGGTTATAGAAGATAGATCGACGAGTATCATAGATGAAAACAAGTGGAATGAAATGAATGAAGATGCAATAGTTGATCTCTACTTGGGATTAGCTGATGAGGTATTATCGAGCATTGAAGAGAAAAAGATGGCAAATAAGATATGAGATGCTCTCATAAAATTATATAAGGCAAAATCACTTTACAATAAGATTTTCCTAAAGAGAATGTTCTACACTCTTCGGATGTCAGGATCAACAACAGTGATGGAACATATCAACATTCTAAAAAATTTATTTTTGTAACTCACATCGTTAGATCAAAAAATATAAGAAAATAAAAGTACAGAGCTTTTACTTCAAAGCCTACTAGACTCGTATGATCAACTCATTATCAACTTGACAACTCAAGGCACTTATTTCGATAATCTAATTTTCAATGATATAATAATGGCCGTATTGGAAGAAGAAAATGGGCGTAAAAATAAGGAAGAAATATTGGTAAATTCGCATCAACCGGAGGCTCTAGTGATAAAGAGAAGGAGATCAACTAAATGTGCTTCTAGTAAGAGTCAAAATCATGGTAGATCAAAATCAAGAGTAAGAAAAAAGTTAAATGCTACAGTTATAGTAAGGTGAGGCCAGTGAAAAAGGAATGTTGAAAAAATAAGAAGAATATAGATACAAGTTCTCAAGGAAATATGGCAAGTACTTCAAAAAATAAAGAAATCTTATATAGCGAGGCGACAATAGTCACTAAAGGTAGAAAAAAAATTGTTGATGTATGACTTGTGGATTCAACAGCAACATGACACATGATCTCTCGGAGAGAATGGTTCTATCAATACAAACCTATCTTAGGAGGATTTGTGTTTATGGGAGATGATCATGCCTTGAAAATTGTTGATATTGGGACTGTCAAAATTAAAATGTACAACGGCATGACTCACATCATTCAAGAGGTATGACATGTGAAAGGCTTTAAGAAGAATCTATTGTCTTTAGGATAATTGGATGGGATTGGATGTTGATAACTCTATTTTTATATCATTATTGTATCTATTTAAACTTGAATTTTAACTTAAATCTTGTTGATTTTGTTATTATTAAAAAAATTATTACATCTTTTTGTATTTTTTGTTTTTAGGATAAAACTGATGGAAAATCGCATGTCGACCCCACCAAATATAATTATTTACGACAAGATCATCGCTATAAAATTGAATCTTATTTGAATCAGCTCATTGCTTCAAATATTTTGGAAAGAATAACTCGAATCAAGATCGCTTAAAGATGTTATTGCATTTTAAAGATCGAGTATTCTAGAAATAAATATTATATCATTCTTATATAAGCATATATGTCATTAATGATTTATGATGTAAGCAATGATGTAATATGTCATTATAATGTAAGTAATGATGTATGATGTAAACGATAATGCAAAATGGTGTATTGAGAAAATTAGAAAGCTTAATGGATAATGATGCATGCGATGATGTAAATGAAAGTGGACTTTGCCTATAAATAGGCATTAGAATCATCATTCCAAGACACCAACATTGAGGAGAAGAAGAACACAAGATATTAGAGAAAGAGAGAGAGAACTTGAAGAGGAGGAGCAAAGCAAAGGAGGAGCAAAGCAAAGGAGGAAACTCTACAGTGTTTTGTTATTTAATATTTGTTGTGTTTTATTTTGTTATGGAGTAGATTTATTTTTCTAGGGTTATGATATAACCTAACTTTGATGTTCTAACTCTTTGTTTAATTTAATTATGGATTTTCTATCTTAGTTGATGCATTCAATATTACTCTTAATGCTTCTAAATAATTGATCACTATTTAGTTGAATTGTTAATTATAATGTTAGCAGAAGTTAATTTATGTGTCTTAGTTAATTGCATTGAATGTCATAAATTACATGTAAGATATGAATATACTTGCATGATTTGTGTAGTTCTTAAAAGAGATCTATCAATCTTAATGAATCATTTAATGTTTTAACTTTGCATGAGAACATAGCAGTTAAACTTTATAGGGTATTTTCCTTAGACCTCGGGATGAGTTATGTGAATAATTTAAGGATACTCAACTAGTAACCAAATAATTAATTCTTGTTAAAAAGAATAAGAAGGAGGAACTAATTAGTTAAGGTGAAATTATAACCCTGGAGTTTTTATCTTATTAATTTAATCTCATTTATTTTATTTTCATTTAAATTTACTTTTAATTTTCTACCAATCAATCTTCATTTACCAAATAAAATTAAGGTTATTTCAAGTTTTGGAAATTAATTTTACAACAATTCTCGTGGGACGATACTCATCTTATCAATTTATTACTTGTTCAGCTAGTTCACTTGCTATTTTGCACAAGTTTTTGACACCGTTGCCGAGAATTGTTTGTTTAAATTAATATTGATATTACATAACTTAAATTTTAATTTTGTATTTTATTTATTTGTTTTCCCTTTCCTATCTTGTAGGTTTTTTGGTGTATGAGAAAGTCTAAGAAATTACGTTATTTATTTCTTTATTTTCTATGGTTGGTTCTACCACCTATTGTTAATTTATTTTAGTTTATATTTATTACTTTATTTTATATGGTTAGTTCTACCACTTATTGTTAATTTATTTTAATTTGTTATTGCTTTATTTTATATAGTTGGTTCTACCACCTATTGTTAATTTATTTTAGTTTGTTATTTATTTCTTTATTTTATATGGTTGGTTCTACCACCTATTGTTAATTTATTTTAGTTTGTTATTTATTTATCTATTTTATATGGTTGGTTCTAACACCTATTGTTAATTTATTTTAATTTGTTATTTATTTTTTAATTTTATTTTAAGAGGAAGGTTTTACCACATCTTTTATTTTTTTTATTGTTGTAATATTTTTTTATATAATTGTTGCTTCCTTTTATTTTTATTTTGTTGTTTCTATGGTATCGTGATCCTCATTCTTGTCGCTTGGTGAAAGTTGTTCTCTTTGTGGTGTATGAGAAAATTTGGGTATGAAGTTTTGTTACCATTTGATTTAGAAATTGAGAAAACTTGCCGTAAGAACCGAAAAGAAACAAGGAATGCTGCAAGTACCGCTCTCGTAAACATGGTTGAATAACCAAACAACGCACAAAACATGGCACCAGTAAATGCTAAGAATACTCGAGCATTACACGATTATGCCTTACCCATAGTGGGTAATGCCTCGGCAATACGTCGACCAACCATTGCAGTTAATAATTTTGAGATCAAGCTAGCAATTATCCATATGGTGTAGAACAATCAGTTTGGTAGGTTTCCGAACATTGATGCAAATGCCTACATTTACAGCTTGTTGGAGATCTGCGATACTTTTAAATATAATGGCGTTATTGATGATGCCATCTGATTGAGATTGTTCTCATTCTCTCTTCGTGACAAAGTCAAAAGCAGGCTCAACTCTTTGCCATCAAGAAGTATTACCACATGGGATGTCTTGGCACAAAAATTTCTTGCTAAATTCTTTCTACCAGCCAAGACTGCAAGACTACGAACCAAGATAGCAACATTCAAACAGCTCGATGGAGAGTCATTATACGAAGCATGGGAAAGATTCAAAGATCTATTAAGAAAGTGTCTACATCATGGAGTCACTGATTGTTTGCAACTACACACATTTTATAACGATTTGAAGAGTTCCACAAGAACATTGGTAGATGCCGTAGTTGGTGGAGCACTTTTGGACAAACCTCATCAAGCTGCTTAGGACTTACTAGAAGAAATGGCTGCAAATGCCTATCAATGGCCATCAGAAAGAGCAACTCTGAAAAAGGTTTTTGGAATACAAAAAAATGATGTCTTGACTAAACTCTCTACTCAGGTTGAGACATTAACTAAGCAACTCATAAACTTAACAGCTAATGTCATTCACACTCAGCCAGGATCCTGTGATTTTTGTAGAGGGGACCATTCCAATGGGCAATGCGATAACGAACAGAAAAGCCAAGCATTTTTTTTTTTTTTTTTGCAATGGATAACAAAATAACCCATACTTTAACACATACAATCTAAGATGGAAGAATCCTTCAAACCTTGCATGGAAAAACAATGATCGACCCAGACAACTATATCCATTACCACTTTAACAACAACAGGCCAACAAATCGTCACTTGAAGAAGCACTTGCTCAACTCGCTGCAAACACTAATCAATTTATGACAAGAACATATACCACACTCTAGAATCAAGCTGCTTCCATCTGGAATCTAGAGATGAAATTGGTCAGATCTCAAATCTACTGAATGCAAGACCTCTAGAAACCCTACCAAGCAACACAGAGATAAATCCTAGGGAGCACCTTAACTCTTTTACACTATGAAGCGGTAAAAAGCTAAAAGATTCTGTTAAAAGAATTAACGAAGAAGGAGAATCTAGAAAATAGAAGAGGAAGTGATGGCGGAAACGAAAGAATCAGAAAAGCCAAAATCAAAGTTGTTTCTAGACAATCCCACACCATACAAACCACCATTACCTTTCCCTTAGAGATTCCAAAAGTATAAAATAGATAAGCAATTTTCTAAGTTTTTAGAAGTGTTTAAGAAATTGTAAATTAATATCCTTTTTGCAGATGCTCTGAAACAGATGCCTTGCTAAGTGAAGTTCATGAAGGAGATCCTATCAAATAAAAGAAAGCCGGAAGAACATGAAACAATAGCTTTAACCGAAGAATGTAGTGCAATCCTACAGAAAAAGCTACCGCTCAAACTTAAAGATCATGGGAGTTTTACGATTCCTTACACCATTGGTGATTCATTCTTTGATAAAGCATTATGCGATCTTGGTGTAAGCATTAACTTAATGTCATTCTCTGTTTTCAAGAAACTTAGTCTCGGAGAAGCAAAACCTACTACAGTATCGTTTCAGCTAGCTGATCAATCAATCAAATATCCATGGGGAATTATAAAAGATATACTAGTGAAAGTGGATATATTCATATTTTCTGTAGATTTCATTGTGCTAGACATGAAGGAAGATCAAGAAATACATATTATTTTGGGTATGCCATTCTTAGCAATAGGAAGAACTCTCATTGATGTGCAGAAATGTCAACTCATATTAAGAGTTTAAGATGAAAAAGTAACCTTCAATGTGCTAAAAGTGCTTAAACATCCACATGATGTTGACAACTGCATAAGGGTAGATGTAGTGGATAGATGCGTAAAAAAAAAACTTCAAACCACCACTCCACAAGATCCGCTTGAAACTTGCCTAATTAGAACGCTAAACTTAGAAAGTCCGAACATACTTGAATGTGTTAATCAGTTGGAAGCTTCAAACCCGCCCCCCCCCCCCCCCAATCTTGATCAAATGACAATTTGAGGAATTTGGAATGAGTAAGAGACAACCAGAACTATCAATAGAAAAACCACAAGAGTTGAAGTTTAAGCCACTTCTGATTCATCTCAGGCATTTAGATGCTCTTCTAGCCAAATACGAGGTCAAACATAAAGTTACTACAACCTATCACCCGCAGACAAGTAGAGAAGCTGAAATCTCAAATCGAGAACTGAAATTGATTTTGGAAAAGACTGTGAGTGCATTTTGAAAAGACTGGTCGAAAAAGCTTAGTGATGCACTATGGGCCTACAGAACAGTGTTTAAAACACCAATTGGGATGTCTCCATACACGATGGTATTTGGAAAAGCATGTCATTTACTCGTTGAACTTGAGCACCCTGCATATTGGGCTACTAAAAAGTTAAATTTCGACATAAGAGCATCAGGAGCTCTGCGAAGGTTACAATTCAATAAGATGAACGAATTCCATCATGGTGCATATGAAAACGCCAAGCTTTACAAGGAACGCACCAAAAAGTGGTATGATCAGCGTATCCTAAATAGGGAGTTTACACCAGGAAGAAAGTTTTTTTTATTTAATTCACGTTTACGTTTATTCTCAAGTAAGCTACGCTTCAGATGGTCTAGGTGTTTTACAGTTGTTCAAGTCTTTCCACATGGTGCCGTTGAAATTCAAAGTACGGATCATCAATTCAAAGTCAATAAACAAAGACTCAAAGCTTATATAGACGGTAGAGAACATCAACAGAAATCCACCATCGCGCTTTCAGACTCAAATTAAAGCGTGTTTTAATAGTCTAATTGACAACTATAAATTAAGCGCTTATTGGGAGGCAACCCAAGCTTTTCTTCTCAAATTAGTTTTCTTTTGTTTGTGTGGTTATTGTTTTTCTTTGATAATTTTCTTTTCTCTTTTTAGTCATGGAGGCAAGTCTTGCAACACTCAAAAATCAGTTCTCTACTCTTCCTCAAGATGTACTTAAAAAATTTACAAGTGTAGATTAGAAAAGATGAAGACACTAACATGCTTGGGTCTTCCTAAGCATATCTAGTAGATCATTGAAGCTAAAGTATATCTAGCAGGTGAGTTGAATGATTCATTCATTAAACGTTTACTAGGTTTAAGAAGAAATTCTTACTCAAAGAAGAGGAGAGTTAAGAGAATAAGAGTCCGTCATAAGTGTGCAAGATGGAACTGTGACACACGCTGTAAAAATCCTGGATATGTGTCTATTAATTGAGAAGATAAAATTAACTGCATAAAGTATGGGTTGAGTAAGGAGTCTTTGGATGATATACATGAGACTCTTGAGACATATCCTTGTAGAGTGGTTCAACGCATTCTTTTAAATTTATAGAAGATATTCAAAAAAGAGAAACAGCGTTACAGTCTTGAGAATCTGACGTTAAAAGACCCTAATTGCCAGTTAATAAGAAAACTGGATGGGGAAGCCGATCCTCAACTCATAAAAGGCGTTTAAGTCGTTTCTGGACTTAAAACCATAGAAAGATGTGAGCCACAATCACAACTACTATAGCTCATCAGGTGTATTGTTTGCTTTTTGAAATTTTTATGCATGTCTTTAACTTTTTGACTTTTTCTTGTAGATTTTTCTATGTTTAGCAGCTCATTTTAAACTTTTTTGATAATTATGCTTACTTTTTTGACAATTGTGCTTACTTTTTGACATTTGTATACCTAACATTTTTTTCTCCCTGATCACAACTGTTTCACCTCATAAAACTGTTCTTTTACTCTCTTTTTTTCTTTAAATGAGCATTCATTGCTGATAACAAATAACCTGTTTTAGAGGAAAGATAAAAAAAATGGTTGAATTCTCAAATTGTAAATTCAAAACTATTTGTGTTTTTGGTGGTACGAATTTTGGTAAGGGTAGAGAATACTTGAAGGTAGCAGTTGAAATTGGTAAAACTTTAGCTGCTCGAAAAATTGATTTGGTGTATGGGGGAGGCAGTTTAGGACTAAGGGGTTTCGTAATAGTAACTGCAAATGTTGTAGGCAGCAGTATCTTAGGTCTCATGCTAAAGCCTTTAGCTGCAAGGAGGGATATCATCGGTATAACTACAGGTAATGAGTTTCAGGTCATGAGCATGCACGGGAGAATGGCATACATGTTACTAAATGGTGATGCCTTTATTACATTACCTGATGGTTTTGAAACGTTTGAAGAAATCTTCAACATTGCGTCCTGGACCCTTTTCAACATTCACAAAAAGCCATTAGGTTTGCTTAATGTTAACGGTTTCTATGATGGTTTATTGTCTTTTCTTGATCATGCTGTGGAACAGAATTTTATGATATAAGCGAACCAGCGCATTCTCGTCTCAGCTTCAAGTGCTAATGAACTGATTAACCAACTGCAAAACTTTGCGCCAAAAGTTGATTCACTCATGTCATAGTTGGTTTGAGACTCTGAAGCAAAAGGCAACAAAAAGCGTGCACTGGATCTTAACCTTGGGTTGTAACTTTCTTATTCTTAATAACATTTTCTTTTTTTTATTTTATGTTCTAGTAGACATTGGAGACAATGTCTCAAATAAGTTTGGTCATAACTGGTCTGATTTGAAACCAAAAGATGGCAAAGTAAGGAGTTACTTTTGTGCTCTTGATAAGCATCTTTGTTTTCTAAAAAAAATCTAAAAAATCAAAATCAAAATAAAAAAATAATATTTTGTAATCACTATAAACAAAATAACTTCGCCTCAAAAACATGTGTATGAAATAGTCATTCTTTAAATCTGTATTAATTTTTGGATTTTTCACTTTTACTTGGCCTTTTGATATAATTGAAGCACACTATTGCAACAATGAGAGTGATCTTAACCTGAAATTCGGCGACATGGAAAAGGTATATTTTCTTACGAAGCTCAGATGAAATAATTTAATATGTATTTCTATAAATATATATATATATAATAAAAATAATAAAAAAAATAAGTGGGGCAATGCTTCGATGCCTTTATATATGCTGAGTAACTGAGAATCTGTATCACAAATATAAATTTTCACTTAAAAAAAAAAGCATATCCAAGGTATGAGCATATAAAGTATACTAATGTAAATATTTCATTAAGTAATTGGCGATCTATATCAAAAATATGAATTTTCACGTTAAAATGTGAACCATTTCCTAAGACTAGCCGCACAAAAAAAGAAAATAATAAAAAAAATTATATATTTAAATTAAATAATGTTGAGCTCGTAATCTATTTCGCCGAAATCAGTTGCTAGAGTTAAAGGTTTGGGTCATTCAATTGCCCATCCACAAACACACTTCAAGAGGCTTGGTAAGATCGTTTAACCCATTGATTAATATTCAGATTTTTCTAATGATTGTTTTGTCTTATGTTAATGATTATGAGCTATTGATTCTGAAGTTGGTTCAGAGTTTGTTTTGCTTGAGGACAAACAAAATCTTAAGTTTGGGGGTGTGATAACTCTATTTTTATAGCGTTATTTTATCTATTTAAACTTGAATTTTAACTTAGATCTTGTTGATTTTGTTATTATTAAATAAATTATTACATTTTTTTGTATTTTTATTTTAAAGATAAAATTGATGGAAACCGCATGTGAACCCCACTAAATGTAACTATTCACGACCAAATCATCGTTGTAAAATTGAATATTATTCGAATCAACTCATTGCTTCAAGTATTTTGGAAAGAATAACTCGAATCGAGATCGCTTAAAAAAGTTATCGCATTTTAGAGATCGAGTATTTTAGAAATAAATATTATATCATGCTTATGTAAGCACGTATGTCATTAATGATTTATGATGTAAGCAATGATGTAATATGTGATTATAATGTAAGTAATGATATATGATGTAAGCGATGATGCAGAATGATGTATTAGGAAAATTATAAAGCTTAATGGATGATGATGCATGCGATGATGTAAATGAAAGTAGACTTTGCCTATAAATAGGCATTAGAATCACCATTCCAAAATACCAACATTAAGGAGAAGAAGAACACAAGACATTAGAGAAAGAGAAAGCTTGGAGAGAATGAGCAAAGTAAATGAGAAAACTCTAAGGCGAAGCTTTAAACTAGTAAGTTTTCCCGATCTTTTATTATGTTTTGTTATTTAATATTTGTTGTATTTTATTTTGTTATGGAGTAGATTTATTTTTCTAAGGTTATGATGTAACCTAACTTTGATGTTCCGACTCTTTGTTTAATTTAATTATGAATTTTCTATCTTAATTGATACATTTGATATTACTCTTAATGCTTCTAAATAATTAATCACTATTTAGTTGAATTGTTAATCATAATTATAACGAAAGCTAATTTATGTGTCTAAGTTTATTGTATTGAATGTCATAAATTACATGTAGGATAGAAATATACCTGCATGGTTTGTATAGTTCTTAAAAGAGATCCATTAATCTTACTGAATCCTTTAATGTCTTAACTTTGCATGGGAACATAACAGTTAAGCTTTATAAGGTATTTTCCTTAGACCTCGGGAGGGGCTATGTGAATAATTTATGGATACTCAACTAACAACCAAATAATTAATTCTTATTAAAAAGAATAAGGGAGAAAAACTAATTAGTTAAGGTGAAATCATAACCCTATAGTTTTAGCTTATTAATTTAATTTAATTTATTTTATTTTCATTTAAATTTACTTTTAATTTTTTACCAATCAATCTTCATTCACCAAATAAAATTAGAGTTATTTCAAGTTTTGGGAATTAATTTTACAACAATCCTCCTAGGATGATACTCATCTCATCACTTTATTACTTGTTCGGCTTGTTTACTTGTGATTTTGCATAACAGGTGTAAAACTTGTATTCGGAATAGAATCATAAAGATTGTAAAAAAGAACGCTTATAGTAATAAAGGCGGAAAAAATAGCTATAAACTTGTACATGTTGCAAGTAGAAACATAGCAGGAAGTAGAGGCATCGGTCTTATCTTCAAATTACAGAAAAGAATCAATGATGATACGGCATCGAAAGTTTGGACATATGTCAAAATGAGATTTTAAGATTCTCTCATAACAAAAGTTACTTCTTGGACTCAAAATGGTATCTGTACCATTTCGTAAATAATGTGTTATTAGTAAGCAACATAGATTGAAGTTTAGCACATCCTGGCAATCCAATAGAAGGAAACATATATGCAAAATTAAAACCTACTGATACTTTCGTAGTTTCCTCCGTAGTAGAGACGAATAATTCTTATTCTGTGGATTTGTTGACAAAAGCTGCCCTTGAAGTAATACCATACATTAATGCATAAACTTTATAAGTTAAGTTAATAACTGATCCTCCATCTGAAGAATACCAATTAACGAGATTAGACACTTGGACTCCTTTCATGCTTAAAATCTCTGACACTCAGATTTTTTGTAGTTGTCTCCAACAATCACTACATGGAGATAAGATTATACCACTATAATTGTAAGACATGATCTTTGTTGCTGGATTTTGTGGCCTTGATGCAAATATAACATCATCGGTTTTCATCACTTCTTAGGCAAACTCCGGTGAAGATACAACAATGGTGGGAACTTCTTCGAGCTGTAGATTCATAAGAGGTCCATATTTCTAGGCCAAGTCTCTGAGTTTTTGATGGGGTGGAGAGCCATTATCATTGCCACCTATTCAGATTCTTACAGCCCACTTATTTGACTTTTTGCATGAAACTGATGCATTCATCTATAAGGGCAAAGTGTTTGCTCATTTGTTCATTGAATAATTACAATCTTCAAATGGTGGTCCCATTTACAATTGACTTTTTGCATGCATACATAGTATTAATGTTTTTCAGTATCATAGCGCAGAGGGCATTTATTGGAACTTAAAAAAAAAATTTTAAGTCCATTTTCATGATCAACTTGTCCCATGAATTAATACAGTATTCTGCTAGCTATTATGTTATCTTATTCTACAGAGTGATGAATTGACACAGGATTCTTTCATGAAAATATTTAATAAAAAAAATTCATCATCAAGCAGCATCTCGTGAGGAATCAGCTTGCTTGACATATATAAAATATTTAAATGATTATTTCTTCATATTATTTTTCGCGATCACAATCACCTTTAATATAATTTTGAAGGATATCAACAAGTTAGACCTTTTGCAATAGAAACGAGAGGTGTGTTAGATATTCACAAAAAATTTAATGAAGAATAAAATGTAAAAGGTATAGAGATTGAATCTTTACGGCACCAATCTTGGGGTCCTTCTACACATCTAATTCCTTTATGGGTCTAGATTGTGGTGATCAGCTACATCATTATTAGAAAAATTGGGAAGGAGAAAGAGTACTAGACATGACCAGCAACAAACAATGAGAATGATACGACAACAACGAGCATATATTTTTTCATCAATCTGGAAATTGCTAGCTTTGGTGTCATGTAATTAAATTAATACTGCTACAACTTTTATCTTAGAAAGTAAAGTTAAAAATGTATTTGGTAATATCAATTTTTAATGAGTCGTATACATTTTTACATTAATATTTGGCATTTAATACTACCATCTCAGTTGTAGCTTAAAAGCCACCATACCTTAATATCAAATCAAGTCTCGGTTATGTCCAAATCTTTATGTTTCATTCCATTGGGGAGTTTCCAGTATTCAAAATGGTAGAGCAACATTGGCAGTGGAAGCTCGACATTCGCTAGACCAAACGACATTCCAGGGCATATCCTTCTACCAGCAGCAAATGGCATGTATTCAAAATTATTCTCCTTATAGTCAATGAATTAATAGCTACTCTGGCTTTAACAGTTATGTTGAATCCACTAATCTCTCATCTCTTGCCGCATTCTCTTGGAAGTAACAGAGGAACAAGAGAATGCAATCTCAGAGTTTCTTTTATGACCAACTTTAAGAATTTCTTTCATCAATGCCAGTTTCATCGACCTTCCCTGTAATATTCACTCTACTAATGTAATATTCTCTCCTAATTAGATTAGGAGAGTATTATATTATTTAATAGGATAATAAATATATTTAAAAAGAGTATATATCCTGTATATATATATTTTTTAACTAGGATTTCTTATTTTTTTCAACAAACTATAAAAGTGTATTTTTTTTTTTAACTTCTTTGCCTCCCACTGGTTTCAATAGAAACATAATATTCTTTGTGATTTACACCACTTTAAGCTCTCGGTTAACGGAAGTGATATTTTAGTTACTTTACAATTATATTGTCTTATTTGTTTGAGTTTTAAATAGGATTATTTTTACATTGTTTTAGTCTAGATCAAATATAGTTGTTTGGATTAGAACTTTACATACTTGACAATAGAAATTTTTAACAGAAATTTAGTCTTTATTTTGTATTATTATTTTCATAATCCGAATCCTCACATAATAAAAAGATTGTAAATTTTTGTTTCACTTAAATAGTATGAGAATTTGATTTTATACAAACTTTTGAAGTTAAATGTTGTAATATAAAATTTTGAGAATTCTTCAAATTCATTGTTAAATATTAATTATTTTGAAGTACTAAATGATTTTAAAAAATTACGAAATTTTACATGGTAGTCTATTCATATGTTTATTTTGTATTTTATAAATTTTGAAATTTTTAGAATCATAATTTAATAGTTATGAATTTTTGATTGAGCAAACTGCAGTTTTAAAATATTTTGGACAGGTTACTATTAACTCAAATATTTATTATTTTGAAATACCAAAAAATCTTCAAAAATTACAAACATTTATATGGTTATTGACACATATATTTATTGTTTTTTTATTTATAAATTTTAGAATTTTTACAAGTATATTTCAGTTGTTATGAATTTTTGATTGAGTGAACCATAGTTCCAAAATATTCTGGACATATTTATATTTTCTTAAATATTTATTATTTTGAAGTACAAAAGACCTTAAAAAATTAAAAAAAAAATTTGCATTGTAGTGTATAAATATGTTTACTGGTTATCATATGAATTTCATAATTTTTGGAAATATACATAAATAGCTATGAATTTTCAATTTAGTAATTCGTATTTCTAAAATAATTTAGACAGATTACTGTTGTCTAAAAACTTATTCTTATAAAATATTTTTGAACTCAACATACCATGAAATATTTATATATGATAAAGTTAGGTGTTATAATGAAATATATAAAGTTTTAGCTTGATTCCATTTGTAGGTTAGGAGTTAAAATTATGGAATGTAAAGGGTTTTGTGGTATTATAAGTATCCTTAATGAGATAGTTTGTTATTGTAGGAAACTCGGAACCTTCGGACGACATTTTGAGATAGCTTAAGACCTTAACTTAGTTTGAAGTAAGTAATTTAATTCTTGACATATTGGGTTGTTTTTTAATTATAAAAATATTTTATAACATGAATTTATTGACTTAAATATTTGAAAAATACTTTATTATTTGATGAACGAATTTATATTATAAATTCTTACAACTTAAATATTTTGAAAGTTAGTTTTTAAATAAGGAATTTTAATTATATTGTACAAATTTTATTTATAAAAATATTTTACGAATTATTTTTTAAACGTTAATTTATAATTGTAAAATGTGTTAAATACTTTGTAAGTAAATCAATGCAAGCCACTATGTTATTTGATTCTTATATGATTATATAATTATTTGAAATGAAATATTTTGGCTCATTTATCTGTAGTTTTCTGGTTTTAATTATGATTGACCATGGTCGATATATCTTACTGTCTAGACCAACTAGTATTATATTCTGAGTGTGCACATTATCTATTCTGTTATTAGCCAAGTCACCAGAGTATAGGTGACAATTATTGTCCGATCACCAAGAGTAGAGATGACACTACATGACATTAACAACTTAAAAAAAAATAATTTTTTATAATGAAAGTTTGATATGATTCTACATTTATATTTTATGGAATATGATTTTGACATGCTCTTTTATAAAAATTTATGAACATTAAATTTTTGTTTATATTGATAAATTACTTGAAATTGTATTTTTGCATGAGATTTGAATAAAAATGCTTGCGTATCTTTTTATGTATTCGAAAATAAAGAAATTCAGGATATATTACGAATGACATTACTTTCCGAATTGACAGCTTGCTCCTTATCATTTACTTTTTGTAAAAAAAGTTACTTAAATGTATTAGTTTAATTTGAAAGATAACATCGGAGATTTTATTTATTTATATTATAAAGTATTTGAAAAATGGCATGGGGTACAAGTAAAGTCCAAGAGACCTTGGCCCTAAATAGGTGATACAAAACTCAAGTTAAGGTAGAGTCTGTAAAGATGAGGAAATCCCAACTTGTCTTAGACAAAAACTCCACAGCCCAATTGGACGGGATACAATATAAATAGTAATAGATTCATGAACTCTGTTAGGATCTGCCATAGAAAGGAATGGACCTAAATCTTTCGGATTAAGACGAGCCGGTGCGATACGGTTTACTCTAATTGCAAATAGAGAGTTGGAAAGAACTTGAGTTCACCCACCGGAAAAATATTAAATTATGAAACTCTGAGGATCAACAAGATTATTATATCATTGAAATAAAAATACGTACCAAGATTATTGCTTTCATATTTTCGATCGTTAAGGGAAGTTCAAGATCACCATGCTCTTGAACTTTCAAGTAGAACATTAACCAGATCTTCCTCTGCTTTACTCTTTCCCTTTCGTTGACAATGTTTTCAACTATCCTGTCAACTTCCTCATGCAGCCCTTCTAGTTGAGACTTGATTCCGCTGATTCCCTGAAGCAATTCAATGGAAGGAAACAGATCCGCAATAGTAAAACCAGCCGAAACTGTGGAAGCTTCTTTGAATAACGATATAAATAACTGTTGGTCTTGGCATTTGTTGCCAAAAGCTGCCCTTGCAGTGTAGCATATATTAACGAGGGAATGTTTCTGTAAGGTTAATTACTGATCCTGGTTTTGTACCAATCCAATTAATTAGATTAGACACTTTGTCCTCTCTGGTTGATTGGAAAGATTGGACTCGTTTTGTGCTCAAAAGCTCCAACGTCCAAATTTTCCGAAATTGTCTCTAATAACCATCACACGGCGAAAAGGCGATGTCAGTAGAATCATAAGACATGCTTTTGATATTATAAATTGAGGACTTGATGCAAAGATGACATAATGGGTTTTCATTACTTCCAGGGAAGAAACAACAATAGTGGAAACTTCTCCGAGTTATAGGTGCATAAGAGGTCCATATTTCTTGGCCAAGTCTCTTAATTTTCTATGGGTTGCAGAGCCAACAAGCTGGTTCCCGATGATCGGTAATCTCCCTGGCCAAGGTGGCAGATTTAATGTTCTGTCACTGGTTCTGATCTCTATGTTATTTTTGGATGTGGTGGAGAGCCATGAAGATGGTGCAAATTTCCAATGGCAGGTAATTTCCATGGCCCTGGCGGTAAATTTGTTGTTCTGTCTCTAGTTCTGGATTT
>JAXCLQ010030719.1:14263-26488 GCA_035584115.1 Cedrela odorata | reverse complement strand
AATTTCAATTCCACCCTTCATGGCTACATTTTTTAAATTTACAAAAATACCCTTATAGATTTACTTCATATCATTTCATAAAATTCTAACACTTAGTACTCTATAAAACATATTTAAAATCATGGTAATAGTAATAATCATTTAAAAAGGTATATTATATCCTACATCGTTTCAATGTTAACTAAACATGAGTAAATTCGGTTAATTTCTCTTACATTTATAATATTATGTCATAAACATATCATGAATATAAATTCTAATGTACTTAGATAATATTAAGGTTATGAGTTCTACAAAAAATTTTGGATGTTACAGTGTTTCTCTCTATTTTTTTGGGTTTCATCGATTTTCATAAGCTACTGTTTGGTTCTTGATAAACCAAGGAAAATAGTGAGAAATTAAGTCCAGATTCGAGCTTCTTCATTTGATTTCTTCTATTTTGCTCTGAAACCAAACATATTCGAGCTTTTTTTTGCCCATTTTCAATATAAACCCAAGACCCCTAACAGTTTCTCATTTTTCTTTCTTTCTAAAATGGAAATTCCTCTCACTCTCTCTCTCTCAAAACGTCTCTTTCCCTCTCCCCCTTTATTTCTCTTAGATATCTACAAATTCTTTCCATTTTCTTGCAAATTTTCATTACCAAATTATTACCCGTCCTCTCCTTTTTGAATTGGTACCAATTTTGAGTTAGAAAAAGCAAGAAATAACAATGAAGAAATTTAGGTTTCGAAGAGAAATTGAGACTTTTTTTTATTAAACAAGGATTTGAGGTTTCTAAGGGTTTCAACAAATTATCAGTAAGCCTATTAATTCATTATAGGTTTGATTTTAAGACATTGGAACATGTGAAATTTAGTCATTATTGTTCATTCAAAAATTTCCATTTGATTTTGTGTTAGAAATATAGAATTATGTTGATTTGCGGTAATTGGAAGTTTATGATAATAAAATGTGTCGGATTATCGTTTGGAATATATATATAATTGCTTTATACGAAAATGCAAATTTGAAATATTTACTGCCATAGGATTTTGTTATTGAAAATCGCATAAATGGCAGTAGTTGGTGAGTCTCGTGATGTAATATGTGCCAACTAAGGAATTCTAAACATGTTTTCCACGAACATCGCATTTAGTGCATTGTATTTAATTATTTAAAATCTTGGAATTTATTATTACATGCATGTGTGGTATTAGATTCTGAAAACCCAAGAGAAGAACCGAGTGGGTGTAAGAACCTTTAGTGGGAATGAATACTCTCCCCTTGTTATGAGTAAATTTATACATACATGATTATGTAAATATATGTATGTTATATTTATGTATATGCTTGTGTGTTAGAAAAGTTGTTTCCATTTTAAAGAAATTTTGAAAATGAAATTATTATATTTGTTTTATATGATATTGTGTAAATTGTTTACTTGGTCTATTGTTTGACAAGTTATTGGATATACAAGGTGAAATGGCTGGGGAGACATGATTTATTTATGTGATTCATAATCATTGTTTGACAAATGAATTGATTTAAATTATGCATGTATATTGGTGATGAGGCCGGTAAGGGCAGATATTATTGTATGGCAAGTGGGCTAGTTTATTGATTATATATACAGAGAGGTAGCCTATAAATGGATTTATGACAGGCCACATAGATAAGTAGGCTGCAATGGGGCTAGTATAAGGGGTAAAGGTCATGGCAAGCTCACTATATGCCGTACACTTCTGTGCAGTTATAGATACCTTATGAAAAGTCCTACTCAGGGCCAAGATTAATGAGACAAGCGTGATTTTATAATTGTATGCTTTACAAAAAATAAATGATTTTGTAAGGAATGAAAAATATTTGTTCTACCCAATTTTGTTATTTAACGAACTATTTTACAGTTATTTGATTTAAACGAACATATATATATATATATTTGTGTATAAGTTAAAGAGAAATCCCAATATCATGATTTGGAAATTTGTGTATATGTATGTATATATGTATGCACTTTATTTATTCACTGAGTATAGTCGTATACTCACCCCTCACCATTACAGCTTTTAGGTTAGACATATTAGTTCTCGCTAGGCTAGTAGTAGTAGTAAAGAGCCTACTACGCTCTGAGTAGGTTTTTTTCTTTGACTCACATATGTACTTTGGGTCCACTAGATATATATATATATATATATTTACTTGATGTATTTACTTGGAGATATTTTTGCTTGGAAATGGAAAAGTTTTTGTAAACTAAATATTTATATAAATATTTATTGTTTTGTTCAACCAGAATAGAAATGAATTTCATAATAATATTTTATTATTTGATTTGTGTTGCAAATGAATTGATTCATGGATGATCAATTCTATAATAATGATCCCAAGGATAGGAGTTTTTATGATTTATAAATTGTTTTCAAGATTTAATAGTTGACAGGTTAAATGAAAGCCTTACAGGCTCTCTTGATGCATTCCGGGTAAAGAGGGTGTACCATGAGGGTCTGTAAAGATTGTTACAAGTGGACCCCAAGTTTGGGGCATGACACATATAATCATCGAAAATGGATCAAAATTGCTTAAATAAATTAATTTTGTTTGGGTAAGAGCTTAGGGAGTAGATGGAGTCTATTGGGCCTTAGACCCATTAAGCATAACACAGGGCCTTAGCCAAGGTCTCACTGAAGAAAAATATAATTCGAGGTATATCCAAGCCTACGGGATCATGACTATGATGTAATAAAGATTTTGAGCGCAATGAGGTCTGAGGCCTCCTAAGTTTAGAAAAGATCTCCGATCTAGACATAGACTCCCAAGACCCCCTTTACCTATAAGGATCTTAGGTGTGACATGGCTAATGCTTCAGGTAAACCATTATAGTCTGAGGCCATTCCTATTGAGGAAAAAAGTTTTTAGGTAAGGTATGAAATGTCTGAGGCCTCTCAACAATCACGTATGGTTATCATAAAGTTCAATTTCTTTTCAAACTTTCCATAATAAGGATTTGTGGCCTAATAAATATATTCTATAAATAGTGCACAAAATCTCATGATTTCTGAAATTTTGATGTTTATAAAGTTAAATTTCTGTGATCCTCGGAATATTAGTAAGTTTGGAATTGCAATTTTCAAATTCTTTAAAATCTTAATAAGTTTGAGGGAACTAATGACTGTAGGAGGGAGTAGCCCATAAAAAGTAACCAAAAGGAACAAGGTACACACATTTTGAACACACATTACAATTTTACCCAAGTTATTGCTACCATTGCCCTCTCTCTTGATCATAAAAATGCAAAATCCTAACTTAAACAACTAATAATTTTTCCTGGACCACCTACTTAGATTTTTTCTATGAGTTTAGCTTATACAACATATGAGCAAACAAAGAAGACTATCGCTGGTACGCAAGGTTCCAAAGAGAATTTTGCTTCATCAATAAATATAATATACAAATTCTAATAGTAAAAACCAAGTCCACTAATAGTAATATACTTAGGATGATTTTGGAATTTCATAATTAACATCTGAATGTCCTCAAACAAATTCATGTTTAAGCCATCTTAAGATTGATATCTCTATAGTGCATGTAATTAAAATCTTTCTACCACATTAGTAGATTTGTTGGCTAAAAGCACCCCACTTTCAAGTGGCATATTCAACTTATATTACAAATAAGAGAAATAAAAATGAACAACATTATCAAATATAAGTGTTAATGCTATAATCCATTCATAATTTTTGTTTGGAAACTAATATTTACCACTCATTTTATCGCTTATAGTAGAGATGTAGTGAGTTCACCGAATAAATTGCATAACTATTATAAAACCACTTCCTATGCTTAGGGGCAAAATGGTCATTTTTACATATACCAAATTTTCTACATTTGAACATGCATGTAATAGACTATTAAAATGAATTTAAGACTTATTAAATTTATTATAAACCTTAAATTTTGGTTTAACTTTTAATTTTTCAAGTTTAATTACAATTACGTTTTTTTTTATCAAATTTGGTAATTTGTGAAATAACAGTTATTTTGATACCAAAATTTTCCATAACATTATTTCCTAAAGTGAAACATGATTTTGGCTTCTTAAATTCATTTTTTAATCAATAAAAAAAATTAATTGAGAATTTAGGAATAATTAGCTTAAAGGGTAGATTAAGAAGTTTTAAATAATGTAAAGGCAATTATGTCATTCAAGAGTTATATACAAATATAATTGGGAAATTTTGATTTCCACTTCAATCTGTACAGCTAGCACCAAAATTGGACTTAGAGAGTTGTAATGGAAAGTATATGTTCATGATTTCTCATATCTTTGCACACTTAGTTTAGAAAATGAAATTTTGTGTTGTTATTCATGTTGGGTTTGGCTATTGACGTTTCTATAGTGATTTTGTTGTTATTTGGATTCTATTAGTGTTGTCATTATATTGTGAGTGTGAAATTGAAATTGGATTGATGTCGAATGTTGGTTATTTAACTGCATTGCATATTATTTATTTATTCGAAACAATTGATATTAGAGTTTGGAAATTTTATTTTTTGATTTAGAAAATAGAGAACTAAAACTTTAATTTGCCACTGGTTTTATTGGATTTTGATTTGAAATTGGATATATTATGAATGTTTGATGTAAAATGCTAAAAACTGGAATTTACTGTTCATATGACAGTTTTGAAAGCTTTATATAAAAAAAAATTGAATTGATTGGGTATGGATTATAAAAGTCTCTTATTTTTTTTTATAAACAATATATATAAATCTTTAAATTGCCACTATAATCACTTGAATCAAAGTTGAAATGAATGTGGAATGAATATTCAAAGATGCATATAAATGTGGACAGTGATTATGTTGTTTCTATGAGTAAAGCTTATGAATGAATGTTGAATTGAGAAGTTGAAATTGAATATATGGCATGGGTGCTAATGGCTAACATTAGGGGGGAAACATTTTAGTTATGTTTTGCAACCTCTTGCTATGATAAGTAAATGCTACTTTGTATCTTTTTTGTAAGGTTTAGTTAGGTGCTATAGTGTGTGGTACCAAAGGTGTTATGAATATCAAAATTGGAGGATACAAAGTTTTAGCATCTTAGTTGTGTACGAAACTGTATTTGATGATATAAGTCTCTAGTGATTGTCGACATAGAACAACCGCATGCATTAAGCATGCATTATTCCCATTACGAGCATCTAGTTTAATAATTAAAGTTTTGTGTTATAATGCAAATCATTTATGATAGATATAGGCTTAAATAGTTCAAACAACAATCCACCTCCGCGAGAGGACCAACGAGAGGGTGAACTTCCACCTCAAACTGGTGAGTGAACTTTTATGATACCATCCTAAGTATAATTGTATACTCACCCTTTATTAATATTTTATGACACTTTGAGCAATTTTGATTGCCGTGGTGGCCGACTTTTAGAGAGACCATTATTTCCAGCTTTCCAGGTACTCACTAGAGAATACTCTCATTAAATTTATTTATTTGGTATAAGATAATTTGTATTACAATGTGTAAACTTATTTGGAATTTACGAAATTGGTTTGTATTTTAGTTTGAAATATCTCTATGTATTATTAATTATATACTATTGTGTGTATTCATTTTCTATGTTTTAAATTCTAATATATATATTTGTTGCCTTGCACATTCATGGGGTGTATTCCAAATTAATGGGATGCAACCTAAGGATGCGCGGCAATTACCACGTGTCGACAACCTAGGGTCTAGGCGTGACAATTTTATTTGTATTAAAGCCTTGGTTTTGAACAAAACAATGAGCTCACATGCTCTGTTTCCATGAGCAATGAAAGCACAACACATGAAAGGAACTTCCGAGCGCACAACCATCGTAGGGGAGCCATGGCCATCTACATGAACCTGCGGAATAGGCTCCCAACCGATCTGAACATGCATACATGTATATTTCGGCTTTCAAAACATGCTTTGTTCAAATTTAAAAACAAAGATAACTTACCTTTGGCCTTGCAATCCGGGACAGCAACTTTACTCCCTTAGGTGATCCACATGTCGGTGTGATGAAGCCGATTCCAACTTGTTTGGGATTTGCAAGCTCTAATTTGAGCTTCAACAAGCTTACCAAGCTTTCTCTCTCTACAGTTTCTTCTTCTCTCTCTTCTGTTTAAGCTCCGGTTTACAACTTAAGCTTGCTTCTCTCTTCTGTCTTTGCTTTGGTTCACAACCAAGCTCTCCTAAGTTTGTTTCCCCAAGCAGTTTATGGTTTGAAGAAGAAGAAGTTTTTTCGGTTTTTCAAAACAGAGAAGGAAAAACAGAATAGAGAAGTGTCTATATCTTCACATAACGTATTCTGTATATATATGTCTATTAGCTTAACACTTAAGCTTTTGTGTTATTTACCACCGATGCCACCTATACACAAACAACCAACTTACGTCTTCAAAATATTACAAAGAAATTTAATACAAAAAGATGAGTCATGGTTAATGTCGACTAAGTGCATTGATTAATCTTAATCAAATGCATGCATTACAATAACGAACATATATATTAATACATTAATACATTAATAATATAATATATATACATTAATCAAATTAGCATATATATACTTATATCAAAATGAAGGAGAGAGAGAGATAATTACATATTAATAAATATCTTACATATATACATATTTATGATTACTTTAATAATATATATATCAATAATATATTTTAGATATTTATTACTATATTAATATAATTAATAATTATATTTTATGATTACTTTAATCATATTAAAATATAATACTAACATATTAATATTATTGCATCCGTAAATCATATTTACGATATCCTTAAATTAAATCGAAATATTTTTCACGCATACGCATGCTAGCGCGTCAGAGCCAGAAAATATATTATTTACATTAAAGAATCAAATTACTACCTTATCAATATCTGTATAATATTATTAACCAATTAATGATTATTGCATAGTAGCAATAGCCATCATCATCAAATAACCGACTATGTGTGTGATCTCCTGAGTTCACTGTGAACTGGACATGGGTGGACACAAACTCTTTCGTATCTCTTCAGTGCACTCTTTGTAACCAAAGTTCCCAATGATCACGCGCAACCTCTAGCAAGATGTCACAACCCCTAGACACTAATGAATCCATATAGTCATATGTACATGTAGTAAAGTCTCTCTGCTGTCGACTTCCGATTGAGTGCATGGAATCGTCAAACCCTTCACTCAATCATAGAAACAAGGTCTTGAATCATGTACGGGAATCATGTATCCAAAAACACCTTTTTGGAAACATATACTCTGGCCAAAGATTTGATTTTCCATGTATGACATCCCTGCTTAAGATCTTAAGCTCTAATATTTGAGCCAACAGATTCCATCTTGGTCATCACCTGTTCTCTTACACCTAAACACATTGCCAGTAAGTTTCTTTCACCAGGCATGGCTAGTCCGGTGCGATATACACAAGTGAACGATGTGCCTCAGTACGGAGGGCAGTCGTGACACCTCGGGTCAAAGGACTATTGATACACTAGTACGGCTGTGTGACGTATCTTTGATTGTGGATAATAACCCATGTGATTCGTCACATTTGGTCAAGTTCAGTAACACGTACTCCAACGTATTACTCATGTTTATGCTCTTGTAACATAAGACTCGTCACTTAACTATTAATGCATCAAATGCTAATCCTTGGCAGAATCAAAACATGCCAGTCATGTAATGTCATACTCCCATATGATAATACTTCAATCAAGAACTAATTCGGATGTATTTTGATCAGACTCTGTACTCATATTTGCAACTCCTTACAGATAGAGTCCTGACGTCATAATACATCACAAGATCTCATTCTGTATTTTATATATAATATATATATGTATATGTAACTATATATACAAAATGATATAGAAGTCATTTTATTAATCATAAACTAATTTACAATTAATTACAAAGTTATATACATAAGGATGATATCCCTAAATCATGTGACACAATTGGTTCTAGGACATATCTCTAATAAATTTTACGTCAATTTCAATTGTTTTATATGGATTTCTATGGTTTAATATTTCTTTGAGATTTTTCATTAGACCGATTAGGTTGAGTCAAGTTTTTATACTATCTAATTAAAGTAGATAAGATTAAGAGCTGATAAATTTTTTACTTTTGTAAAGAATGCCGCCATAATCTGAGAAAGGTAAGGATAGACCTCATAGGACCCTTATACCCAGAGATGAACAAAAGGCTTCATCTCATGTTCGTTCTCAATCAGAGGAGCACGCTTCTTCAGATCCCTCAGTCTAATAGCTTGGGGTTAGCATTGCATTTTCTTCAACCCCCAAGGAATGTAATGCATTCATGACTTTTTTAATGCCCAAGCCCGTGCTCAAGCCCAACCTAGGCAATTTCCCTTTGGCTATCTTTCTAAGGCACCTCCTATGGCACTAACAATACTGGCAGCTCCTACTGCTTTAGCAAAACAATCCAGGCCAGTGAAAAAGCTATCTAAATTGTTAAAGGAAGCTGAGCAACTAGGAAGTACTTCTTTATAGGTGCTACAAATGCCTTTGAGGCAGGTAAATGGTTAAGGAAATTACAACAAGATTTGGATGATATGGTATTAAAGAATGATGAAAAATTAAAAGTAACAACTCAATTACTAATGGATAGTGCTGCTACATGGTGAACAAATGTAAAGCATAGATATACTACCCAGTTAGCTTGGGCAAATTTTATTCGAGAGTTTAGAAGTAAGTATTTCACCCATTTCCATTGTAGCCAGATGAAACAGGAATTTCTAGCACTGAAACAAATTGGGAGGTCGGTGACAGAGTATGAAGCTCAATTAAGAGAATTGACAGTGTTTGCACCTAAGTTTGCAACTAAAGAAAATTTTTGAGCCAAATGTGAATAATGGCTAAATTTAGAAATTAAGGAAAGATTGCCAATAACCGATAGACAAAGCTACAATGAAGTTGTACAGTTAGCGTTTCTGGCAGAGAAATTGATTAGAGAAAAGAGATCTCATCGCACATTTCAAAAAAGAAAAGATCTCAGTGTTGCAGTAGAACAGCCTTCAAAAATGAGTTGCAATAGTGCCTCAAGCGCAGTGGCCTTCCAGTTTAAGTTCATCAGCTTCCAGGTTTACTTATAATATTCAATAGACTTTTAGGAATAAATGGTGTCCAAATTTTTAACAGTTCCATAAAGGTTCCTGCTCAATCCTATAGACGTGTCATAATTATGGGCAAATAAGGCATATTAAAAAGGACTGTCCACATTTGGGAGCGTTGGGGACAACTAGTCAAGCGACACAGAACCCAAGTTTTATTTTTCCTCAATGCCAGCCATCAGTTACCATAACCTGCAGATCGAGTGCGAGAAGCACATTAGCTAACTAGGGTACTCAAAGAAGTCATCCCTAAGTGTAGACCAGTTAGACCTAGGGTCTATGAGTATATATGCTTGTTAATCAAAATAGCCACTGTACCTATTACCACTTCTAGATTTGCCTGAGCTTTCTCCTGATTCAACACTACATTTGCACAATATGCTGACAAAAATCTCACACCTTTAGAGTCCGAGTTAGTGGTATATACTCCTATGGGCCAGAGATTGCATAGAAAGACAATGTTCAAGGGATGTAATATTGTAGAGGGAGTGACATTAGAAGCAAATTTAATTCCACTAAAGATTCATGATTTTGATGCCATTTTGGGGATAAACTAGTTATCGACATTAAGCTTCAACAGATTATTCTACCAAACATGTAGTGTTTAAAAGGCCGGGCAAGCCTGAGGTAGTCTTTATTAGGGAATATAGAATACTTCCAACCAGTGTGATTTCAGCTATAAAAGCCAAGAGATTGATGCAAAAAGGGTGCTTAACTTATCTCACACATGTAGTTGAAACTTTAGTTAGAGGAGTACAGTTGGGGAATGTTCCGATTATTAATGAGTTTTCAGATGTATTTTTAAAAGAATTCCTAGGTCTACCACCCATTCAAGAGTTTGACTTCTATATTGATCTTGCGCTAAGTACTTTTCCAATTTTCATATCTCCGTATCAAATAGTGCCTGTAGAGCTTAAAGAGTTGAAAATACAACTACAAGATCTAGTTGATAAGGGGTTTATATGGCCTAGTATATCACTGTGGGGTATACTAGTGCTATTCGTTAAGAAGAAAGATGGCACTTTAAGGTTGTGTATTGATTATAGATAGTTAAATAAAGTAACCATCAAAAATAAATATCCCTTGTAAGAATAGATAATTTATTCGACCGGTTACAAGGTGTCTATGTTTTTTCTAAGATTGATTTGATATTGGATTATCATCAACTAAGGATCAAAGAAAGTGACATTCCCAAGACAGCTTTTAGGACTCGATACAGGCATTACAAGTTTTTGGTAATGTCGTTTGGATTGACAAATGCTCTCGCAGCATTTATGGATCTGATGAACTGAGTCTTTCATCCCTGCTTGGATAAATTTGTAATTGTGTTCGTTGCTGATATACTAATATTCAAGGAATGAAAGGGAACATGTGCAACATCTCAGAATCATATTGCAAACTCTGAGAGAAAGACAATTGTATGCCAAATTCTCTAAGTGCTAGTTCTAGCTTAAAGAGGTTGGGTTTTTGAGGCGTGTTATATGAGAGGATGGAATTTTTGTGAACCCTTGCAAGGTGGAAGCTATTGTATAGTGGGAACGCCAGAACAATATTATAGAGATACGAAGCTTTTTGGGATTAACAGGCTATTATAAGAGATTTGTAAAAGGCTTTTCCCTGTTGGCAGCTCCGTTAACTCCCTTGACTCGGAAAGGAGTTAAGTTTAAATGGGATAATCAATGTGAACAAAGTTTCCTAATATTAAAAAATCACCTAATTTCTGCTTCAACTCTTACGATTGCTACACCAGGAGATGGCTATGTGGTTTTTAGTGAAGCTACAAAGCAAGGTATGAGGTGTGTGTTGATACAGCATGGGAAGGTGATTGCTTATACTTTACAACAACTTAAAAAGCATAAGGTTAACTACCCCACCCATGATTTAGAGCTTACTGCAGTAGTTTTTGACTTGAAGATATGGAGACAATATTTACATGGGGAGCAGTGTTAGATTTTCACCGATCATAAGAGCTTAAAGTATTTACTGACATAGAGGGAATTAAAATTGAGAAAATGAAAATGGTTGGAGTTGATTAAGGATTATAAGTTGAAAATTGATTACCATTCAGGGAAAGCTAATGTCGTGGCTGATGCTTTGAATAGAGAATCTTCAACCACTTTGTCATATATCCACATCACCAACATGCCAATACTGATGGAATTGAAGACAATGAGAGCAGTATTAAATTGTGATAACAACAGATCCCTAAGAGCTGGTTTTGTTGTGAGACCAACATTGATTAATTAAATAAGAGACAAGCAGATGCAAGACAATAATCTGGTTAAAGTTTGTCAAGGGCTTCTGAATGATGATGCTGGTGATTACAATTTTACTCAGGATGGGACCCTAATGATAAGGGGTCAGGTTTGTATACCTAGGGATGATGACTTGAGGAAAGCCATTGTAATACCCCATTTTCATACTTATTCAATCAATCATTATTACATAATGCTACATTATTTCATACAAAGAGTATTATTATTACATGATTCTTAAATATCTACAATTTCTAAATTCCTTACACGTATAAAGAGTTATCTATATAACTAGTTCTCAAACTTATAATTATCTATTAATTACATATATACTAAAATATTCATCTATACTTAACTAACCTTGCACACGTCCTTTGTCACTTTTACGTACTATTCTCTAAAAAATAAAATTTTTACAATAAAGAGTGAGATATAATCTCAGTAAATAAATTATGCAAGTTTTCTAATATCAATGTGATACAAAACATATTTCTTTTTTTTTCAAAATAATAATATTTGCACAAACAGATTAATGAATTGTTAAACTATCGATTAACACAAGAATTCATTCATATTTCAAATATTTTTAGATTGGCTCAGTCAATTAGTATCACCTGCACCCACGGTGACCCAGATTCAGAACGTGATCACGTATTCTACTTAAAACAGACAATCTTTCAATTTCGAACATGACAGAAATGTATGTAGCACATTAAACAGAATTCTAAATAATTCACAAGTCTCATATTTGACACAAGATCTGGCCAAATCAAAATAAACATTAACTAACGACTAGG
>JAXCLQ010030719.1:0-14163 GCA_035584115.1 Cedrela odorata | reverse complement strand
AATTTCTTAGTTTTACCCATATCACTAAGTTTAACTAATTAAAGTTATTTACCTGATTTTCAACAATGAATTCTCATGACTAACTTATTCTAATTTACATTTTCATCTAAGTAAGTAAACATGGTTTTGATCTAAAAACTATAATAAAATACTGTTCATGTCAAATTTACTGTAGTAAATGTTGTTCATGCTGGGTACTATAGGAACTTACTGTTCATATCGGATACTATAGCTATAATATTGTTCATATTATGGGTATTATGCAAACAGTTATTGTATAGATCGAAGTTAATGTAACACATTCTAAAATACTATAACGCTTTAAAAAATACTGTTCATCCGAGAGCAAATATCCTTAATTTCTTTTTACAAATATCTCAATCATTGCCAATTCAACTTAATACTACATTTTCTACTCCAATTCTATACAATTCTAACATTTCTTATGCAAAATTAAGCATAAATTTCTTGGATAAATAGTAACTCCATTCCAAGTCATGATAAAACTTTAAAATTCAAGCTTCTATTAGGTTATAAAACTTACCAGTAACTAAAATTTGAAAGAAAATCGAGCAAATTTGAAACTGTTTAGCTGAAAATTGAGAAAGATAGAGGAAAAAAGGGTTTCGGTTGGTTATTGAAAAAAGGAGAAGATGAGCTCTGGACGGGTTGGGGGAGAAGAAGAGGCAAATTATTTTATTTTGGGTGGTAAAATTTAAATTAGATCCTTATTCTTTTTAAAATTATATAAATGACTTAAAATTTTGAAAAACTTTCATTTTAGTTCCTTTAAAAAATTATAAAATAACCTTTAATATTTTAAAATTTTTACAATTAGGTCCAAAATTAATTTAAGCACTATTTTCTTCATCCAAATTCAATTATAACCCAACTTTATGAAATTAATTTTGAGCCTAAATGAATTTTTAAAATTCACCTAAAAACTCTAAATTACATAAAATTTTAATTTAACCAAATAACATTAAATTATTCGATTAAATTTCTTAAATATTATGGATACTATAGTTACAAAATTTTAAAATTATAGGTGTTACAATTCTCCCCTCCTTACAAATAATTTCGTCCTCAAATTTTGATAAGTGTCTTATTCATCAAATATAACTCAACTAGTATCCCTTGCATTTACCTAATATGATCATCTTATGAAACCTCCACAAATCAAGTAATTGAACAGACACACTTGATTAAACTCGTTACAAATTACTACTACCATTCAAAACGTATAGTAACTTAGTCAAATTAATACATAATTAATGAGCCTATTCTTCTAATACGCATTCATTGGTGATAGTAGTAATTATTATTCTTAATAACTCATACTTCTGCTGAGCAACTCCAATAACAAGTTTCAAAAATCGTATAATATTTAAACATATATCTTATTGACTTTTAATCCAATC
Organism: Cedrela odorata; assembly: GCA_035584115.1. Taxonomy (NCBI): domain Eukaryota; kingdom Viridiplantae; phylum Streptophyta; class Magnoliopsida; order Sapindales; family Meliaceae; genus Cedrela; species Cedrela odorata. Next base: position 12,742 of record JAXCLQ010030719.1, on the reverse strand, counting down.
ATTATATTTAAGCTTAAAGCCTACATGATTTTGATGCTTAAATTTTATTATAATTATCCCTTATTTTACAATACAACAAAACTTATAAATAATTTCTACAAAATTATACTTATTACTGATTGACTCAGGTCAATATAACATATAGCATGTACTTTGTATATATATCTAAGATCTAAATCTAAGATATCAAAGACATTGTCTTTATAATATAATTCAACCTTATTTTAATTGCCTTATTTCTTTAATTTTGAACCATTGTCCCTTCACAATGTTAAAACACATTTATTACCATATATAATAATATATATGACCTATGCGAAAAATTCTTATAATTATAAATCACTATATATAGTTAATGTCCAATACCTACATAAAAAATTATTATACATCATTATCTTAGTCAATCTCTACTTATAAAATGCATAATTTTATACTTAAATTTTCATAACATCATAAGCAAAATTCCTTGTAGACATAAATCTTAATTCTCAAATGGTATGCTATAATATAGTACTTTTGATATTTTTAAAATAAACTTATAACCATCTCATTTATATCAATGAAGAATTGTATATTTTCAATTCGATTATAGCCTATAATACTTAATGTAGCAAAATTATTGTTTAACTTAGGAATATCTAATAATAACCTTTCTCAATTAAATTATTAAACCAAGTCACTCAAACTATTTATTAATACTTTTGTTCTTCATCCACTCCATGTTCTAAAGTAACACATGTATAAAATATTAAATCTTAAAAATTAAATAATTAAATAACATACTTCTTATAATACCTCATAATTTCACCATATGAACCTTAAAATCAGTTACAAACTAATATATCTATATACTACATATAAAATCATACAAAGTAGTATCGATTTTAATTATCTCATCATTTGCTCTAAATCTTTTCAAATTTAAGCTACAAACATGTATATTCAATAATATTTTAATCATCAAACAAAATCAAATTTTAACACCTTGAGTGAATACAATACCAACTTACATATCCTTTCAATTTCGTTAAAATAACTTAGTTAATATAAAGAAATTCTATAAAATAAGACTCGAATTATGCTTAGTAACCAAATATTTCTTCTATTCTCCTCGAATAATTCTTTTGCAAATCGTCATATCCATATAATCAACATTCCTTCAATTACAAACTCCATCAATCATATCAAGTCTACTATCATAAATATTTGCATAAAAAATTCGATATCATTGCACATATTAAAATAATCTCATTAATATACCTTTAATACAAATAAATTCTCAATTGAAATCTCTTAAATAACTCACCTATTAATCTTTCTTCATAAATTATTTTTTTATCCCTTATTTTATTATTGTTATTATTTTTCAACTATAAACTTTGTCTTCCAAATATCATGGAAATAAACATATCTTATACTTGTGAAATTTCATAATCGTACTCCTTAATCTTTGAAAAATTATTAATTAAAATAAATGACTATAAATTCTTAATTTAGGAAATTATGTATTCCTCTTTATGTATAACATGTCAGCAAATGTTTCAAATCTTTATAAATTTAATACATTCTAAAACATCTATTTCATACCTTAGAGAAAATTATAATATTTCTTAAACACCCTTGGCCTTCATCCAAAAATAAAATTTTATTACTTTATGATAATAAATTTCTTCTTCTTAATACTTCTTCAATCTCTGTAGAAATCTTCTCATATAAGAACATAAAATGAAATTTTACATCAACTTCATATATTCACAACTTACTTTCCATTCTCAATTAATGAATTATAATTCTTGATAATCAATTCTTATAAATCTCGTAAAACAAAATTTTTATTTCTTATCGTTTCTTATAAGAATAAATAAAATTTGAGCTTCATTCTTAATCATAAACTAAACTCATAAATAGTCTCAAATCAAAAGTCACTTATAATATAACCTAAAATAATTCATTTCACTAAGATCAATAATTTCATTTCTAATACTAACATAGACTCAAAGTAGTAATTTTAAATCTTTCTTTAACATTTACAAATCATAAATAATCACAAAAAATGTTAGAGAAATGAGAATTATATTTCATAACCCAATTAGAAGCCTCAATCTTACTTAGTCTTTTTATACATTTTACTTGGATTCGTTCACTAATTCTATTTTCATTTGGGTCTCTTACTAGCTAAAGAAAATCTTTATTCTAAGATCTCACTTCTCACTTAAGATATACATCAATATTCTAAAAAGAAATTTTAGTATGTTCTCTCAAAAAGAATAAATCGAATAACAATTTCTTAGAGTACCACCATTCCTAGCAATATCCTCTATCAACTTCTTTTATTGTAATAATCCAAAATTTAAACTAAGGGCATTTTAGTAATTTTGCACACTAGAGGTAATTTTATCATTTTATAAATTTATGTCAAGGTGTTAAAAACTAAGTTAACAACATTATATTAATGCTTAATTACCTATTGGGACTGATTTGATAACAATTTATTAAGTTTAAAAAAAATTTTACTTCAAGCTCTATTCACGCACCCGACCTTCAAATGAAAATTGGCGTTGATTGAAAAATCTAATTGATAAATGGTTTAGTGCTACTAAAAGAGAACTCAATAAGAATCAATATGAATTAAATTAGAGTCAAATCTGAGATCAAACAAAGGAGAATTGAAGCCTGGAATATAGAAAATTTTCAAATGATGTATTTACTATTTTTCTATTTAAACTCCTTTTAATTTTTTTAATTGCAAATGTGTAATTTTTATAAATTTTCATTTCAATTAAAGCTAGCTAAGAACCAAACGCAGGTATCTTCTTCTTCTTTCCAGCAGCTTCTTCTTTATTTTGTTTTTAATATTTTTTTTTAATTTCTCTCAAATTACTCGATTTCTGACCGATTAAAGTTCCGTTTATTACTACAAATCACATCTACACGACACAATCTACACTCTAGGAGCTTCGTTTGGGTAATTCAGTTAATGATTTAGCCGGGAGAAAAATAGTGCTACTATTTACAAATTAGAGATTTTTTAAATTACTTGCAATTCGGACGTCTTAAGATTAAATTGACCCATCAGTATGATTCCTATCTTTGTTGTTGTCGCATTTATGCATTTTTTGATAATTTATTATTCATGATGAAAGTTACTATTTATGACAGAATTATTGTTCATGACAGAATTACTATTTATCACAAACAATTTTTGCTTAATATACTTGTTAGGTTAGAATTAAACTGATTAGTTGTTAGATTAGGTAAAATTAGATTTTGTCGGAAGATATGACTAGTAATAGAAGTGTTTGCACTTGATTTAAATTTAGAAATAATGTGTTATCATGCGGAATTGGTTAGTAAGAGTGAATTAAATATAATCGATAACTCAAGTATTAATCGTTAGATTCAGATTGCAGAATAAAAGAGAATTCAGAAAGGGGAAAAAAAAAACTTGGTTTATATCAATATCGTAGTTAAATTGTAAGCATGTATACTTAAATTATTATGTTAACAATTAGTATAAATGTGTTATATATAAGCCGAGGGAACGACCATCCAGCCCCTAGTGATCAAACTTCTGTTTCGTTTTTGGCAATACCTGTGAGTGAATTTTTACATATTTTTCATTCCTTTAAAATTATTTTATAAAAATTAATATTTTCTGAAATAAGAAATAGTTATATATAAATTGAGTTACATTCTTTTTTATATGGAAAATGAGATCTGCTTTAAGCTATGTTTGCATATTGTTGAGGAGAAGTTGTTGAGATATTGTTTTGAGGCCAGGAGGAGACCATTATGTTTTGAATTGTATTTTATTTCTTATTTTTGTATTTATGATAGTATACTAGCCATTACTTTAATTTTCATTTAACCCTAGCCAGGAGACATAAGGGGGGAAGTTTATGTGCTTTGAAAGCACATTCTGATTTGTGTTCTGTGGAGGTACCGGTACATGTGAGAAGTAAGGGGCGAAGGGCGGTCTGATATCTGACCCAAAATTTGTACACATCACTGCATATTATTCTATTTTTATTTGACTATTTAAAATTTTAATTCTGAGAATTATTATAATATGCAGTGGATGTCCTATTAATATGATTTATATTTGAAATTGATTGTAAGTTTAAATAGATTTTATGTCGAAACTGAATTTATTTAAAATTTTCATTTCAGTATCTACTCACTGAGTTTTGAGAAAAACTCACCCGACCATAGTTTCCTATGAATGCAGAATTTTCTTCTAGGTAAAGATTCTAGGAGATATTCGTGAAGAGCATTGGGATTCCAAATTCTCCATGCAGTCACCTAGGAGTTAATGTTGTGTCTGTTTTGTACATTGGGCATAACGCCTAATTACGTATACACATTATAAGTGTGTCTTATTTATATTTCTGTACATATTGATATGTGTGCATATACTCTTTTATTTATGAGTATCCTGGTTTATGTTTGGAATTGTATTGATGGGCATGAAGCCCTTAGTATTTGTGTGAGTTCATGCATATGATTGATAGTTCTCTACATTATAGGTCATATGTACAGGTTTTTGTTTGAGGCTTATAGGGGTAGGATATTCTTACCCCTATGCCATCACAATACCGATTTACCAGTATGTAACAGAGTGGTATCAGAGCATAGTTTAGGGGTCGGTGATTGCTAGTAGAGTGTAATGTCTTGCATGTGTAGTATGTAAGGGATACTTCCACTCGAGGTGTTGCCTCTTTGAGTATCCGAATAATCCAATGCATCTTCTTTCTGTAGAAGTTGTAGAATAAACTGTAATTCATCTTAATTATGTTTCTGAATCTTAGCAGTTAAATTATGTCTTCTCGAAATCAAAATCCCTCCAATAGAGACCAAGGATTACTTCTTCATATTAGGATTCATCTAGGTTTCCAGTGCCACCTGTTGGGGTTCAAGACAGAGTAGGTAGAGGACGAGGTAGAGGTCGAGGTAGAGCTAGAATCCAAGAGCCTGAAGTGCCAAATGAGAGAGTAGATGATAGACACAATATAGATTTTGTTGAGGGAATGCAGAGAATTCAGCATGCTATAGAAGTGTTGGTAGATTTGGTTTCTTAACAACATCAGCAACAAACTCAGGTTCCTCCTATTCAGCCTCGTCCAGAAATTCAACAACCTATTCAAGCTCCTGCTGAGCGAGGGCAAGAATTAGTGGTGACCTTGCAAGATTTTCAACAGATGCGCCCACCGACTTTTACAGAGGTTGAAGCAAGTCCAAATTCCAGTGGGTTTTTAGAGGAGTCGCATAGGATATGTACTGCTTTAGGATGCTCGCCAGCGAGATCAGTGGAGTTAGTGAGTTTTCAATTGAAAGACATAGCTTATGCCTGGTATATGTCCTTTGTGCAGAGGAAAAGTGTTATAGAACCCTCCTAGAGTGGCCAGAGTTCAGTGAAGCTTTCCTCACCCATTTCATGCCGCAAAATATCAGAGATGCTAAAATGAGGGAATTTGAACACTTGGTTCAGACAGAGAATATGTCAGTAGCAGAGCATGATGTATAGTTTTCTCGTTTGTCTCGCTTTGCTCCACATCTGGTGAACACAGAGCAGATGAGAGTCAAGAGATTTGTTGATGGATTATGAGACTATCTTTTCATATCAGTGCAAGTCACAAAGACTATTACATATATTCAGGCTATAAAATCAGCAATTCGGTTTGAATCGAGTGCTAAAGAGCGGCGGGCTGAAAAGGAGTTCTAGAAAAAGGCTAGGACAGAAAGTTTTGGGAGGCCGCGACAAGGTGGCCAAACTGGTTCACGTAGTGAGCCTAATCTTAGAGGCTCTACTTCTAGAAAAGAGACTTTGATGTTCAGGGATTCGAGCAGAAAAGAGGACTGAAATTCTCATCAATAAGCTGCATCATCTGTCTCGGTAGCTAATCCTAATGTACCTGTGTGTTCAAGGTGTGGGCGCCTTCATTTTGGATTATGTAGAAGGGAGACAGATGCTTGTTTTAGATGTGGTCAGATGGGCCATATGGTTAGAGATTGTCCTGTTCTACCTATTCAGGCCTCCTATGCTTAGTAGGTAGCATCGTTTCAGCCAAGACCTTCTTCAGGATAGGGTTATATGGGTAAAGGTCAACCATCTAATGAGAGAGGACAACAATCGGTTGGCAGAGGCTAATCATCTACCGACAGAGGTAAGGCGAGAGTGTTTGCATTGACTCCTCAGAATGGTCAAGTATCAAACACAGTTATGACAAGTATTCTTTCTATTGAGGCTATTGATGCTAGAATTCTGTTTGACTCGGGGGCAACTCATTCTTTTATTTCTCTATACTTTGCATACCGTCTAAGCAAAGAGATTAGAACCCTACATTCACTTTTAGCTGTGTCTACTCTCATGGGAAGTGCAATATTAGTTTCTAAAATTGTAGAATGTTGTGCCATTTCTGTTGGAGAGCATGTATATCCTGCTAATCTGATTTTGCTAGAGATTTTAAATTTCGATGTGATTTTAGGTATGGACTGGTTGTCCAAATATCATGAGACAGTAGATTGTAGAAAGAAAACTATCAATTTTTCTGTTCCGAATGATCTAGTCTTCAAAGTTCAAGGTGATAGGAGTGAAGTTCCTGGTAACTTGATCTCGGCTATTGATGCGGGTAGACTACTTAGGAAAAGATGTACTGGATACTTAGCTTTTATTCGGGATGTTAATGACAGTAAAATGGATCCAGCGCATGTTCCAATAGTAAGAGAATTTTTAAATGTTTTTCTTGAAGAGTTACCTAGATTACCTCCAGAAAAAGAGATCGAGTTTAGTATTGACCTTCTTCTAGGAACTCAGCCTATTTCAATTCCTCCGTATCGAATAGCACCAGCTGAACTAAAGGAATTGAAGGTACAACTTCAAGATTTGTAGGATAATGGATTTATACGCCCAAATACCTCTCCTTGGGGTGCTCTAGTCTTATTTGTTAGAAAGAAAGATGGATCTTTGCAACTATACATTGATTACAGGCAACTGAATAAAGTTACCATTAAGAATAAATATTCATTACCAAGGATAGATGACTTTTTTGGCGATAACTGAAGAGAGCTTGGTGCTTTTCAAAAAATAGATCTACGTTCTGGGTATCATCAGCTTAGAGTAAGGGTGAAGACATCCCAAAGACTGCTTTTCGTACTCGATATGGGCATTATGAATTTCTGGTGACGTCTTTTGGACTTACTAATGCTTCTGCCACCTTTATGGACCTAATGAACCGACTCTTCAAACCTTTCCTATACTAGGTCGTAATAGTCTTTATTAATGACATTTTGGTGTATTATTCGGATCATTAAGAGTATGAGAGTCATCTTCGTATTGTTCTTCAGACTCTCAGAGAACACAAGTTATATGTGAAGTTCTCTAAATGTGAATTTTGGTTTTCGGAGGTGACTTTCTTAAGTCACGCCATAATGGAGAATGGAATTTGTGTTGATCCTAAAAAGATTGAATACGTGAAGAAATGGCCTTGCCCAGCTAGTGTGACAGAAATCAGAAGCTTTTTAGGCTTGGCAGGGTATTATCGAAGGTTTGTAGAGAATTTTTCTACCATAGAAGCACCGTTGACTCAACTCACTCAAAAATGCATAAAGTTTGTATGGTCAGAGGCCTGCGAAGAAGCTTTTCAGAAGTTTAAGAACTGTTTGACTTCGGCACCTGTCCTTACACTACCCTCTGATGGTGGTGGATTTACTGTGTATTGTGACTCCTCCATTGTAGGTCTTGGGTGTGTATTGATGCAGTATGGCCGAGTTATAGCTTATGGGTCCAGACAATTAAAAGGATATGAGTAGAATTATCCTACGTACGATCTTGAGTTGGCAGCAATAGTGTTTGCACTGAAGATATAGAGACGTTATCTTTATAGGGAAACCTTTGAAATACACACGGATCACAAAAGCCTTAAGTATATCTTTGATCAGAAAGACCTAAATTTAAGGCAGAGACGATGGTTAGAGTTGCTCAAGGATTATGATTGCACTATTCATTATCATTCAGAACAAGCTAATGTGGTAGCCGATGCCTTAAGTAAAAAATCTATAGGTAGCTTATCCTATATCTCAGGAGATAGAATTTGAGAGAAGTTGGGATCAACATTTACCTTTGATTGAATTTGCTTACAATAACAGCTACCACTCAAGTATACAAATGGCATCATTCGAAGCCCTGTATGGTCGAAAATGTAGATCTCCTGTTAGGTGGTTTGACCTTGGAGAACACAAGTTATTTGGGCCAGATTTGATATAGGATGCTGTAAAGAAAGTCAAGGTGATACGGGAAAGAATCATGACAGCTCAAAGTAGGAAGAAATCATATGCTGATCATCGACGACGAGATCTAGAGTTCAAGGAGGGAGATTATGTGTTTCTAAAGATTTCTCCTTTTAAGGGAATAATGCGATTCACAAAAAGGGCAAGCTAAACCCGAGATATATTGGACCTTTCTATATTCTCGGATGAGTTGGGGGTAAGGCATATGAGTTAGCTCTTCCGCCTAGTATGGATAAGATACATCCAGTCTTCTATGTATCCATGTTAAGGAAATATCTCTATGATGAGTTACATCTAGTCTTCCATGTATCCACGTTCTTGAACCTCAAACAGTAGAGTTAGATCGAGACTTGTCATATCAGGAGCAACCCGTGGCTATAGAAGATAGAAAGGTCAGAAAACTTCAATCGAAATGAATTCCTTCGATGAAAGTCATCTAGCAGCATCACAAAGGTAGTGAGGCGACTTGGGAATTAGAAGATGTCATGAGGAAGAAATTTTCTCACTTATTTGAAGATGAAGGTAAATATTTCTGACCTTACTTGAAAATTTTAAATTCAAGAACGAATTTTCTTAAGGGAGGAAGAAAGTAATATCCCAAAATTTAAACTAAGGGCATTTTAGTAATTTTACACACTAGGAGTAATTTGGTCATTTTATAAATTTATGTTGAGGTATTAAAAACTAAGTAAACAACATTATATTAATGCTTAATTAGCTATTGGGAGTGATTTGATAATAATTTATAAAGTTTAGAAAAAAATTTCCTTCAAGCTCTATTTGCGCACCCGACCTTCAAATGAAAATTAGCATTAAATGAAAAATTTTATTGATAAACGGTTTGGTTCTACTGAAAGAGGATTCAACAAGGATCGATATAATTAAATTGGAGTCAAATCTGAAATCAAATAAAGGAGAATTGAAGCCTGGAACATAGAAAATTTTCAAATGATGTATTTATCCTTTTTCTATTTAAGCTCCTTTTAATTTTTTAAGGGTAAATGTGTAATTTTTGTAAATTTTCATTTCAATTAAAGTTGGCCGAGAACCAAACGCAGGTCATCTTCTTCTTCTTTCCAGCAGCTTCTTCTTTACCTTGTTTTTAATATTTTTTTTAATTTTTCTCGAATTACTCGATTTCTCACCGATTAAAGTTTCGTTTCTTACTACAAATCACATCTACACGATACAATCTACACTCTAGGAGCTTCATTTGGGAGATTCAATTAACGATTTAGCCGAGATGAGAATAGTATTACTATTCATAAATTAATAATTTTTGAAATTACTTGCAATTTGAAAGTCTTAGGGTTAAATTATCCCGGCGGTATGATTCCTAACTTCGTTATTGTCACATTTATGCATTTTTTGATAATTTACTATTCATCACGGTACTGTTTATGATAGAAGTTAGTATTCATGACGGAATTACTATTCATCACAAATAATTTTTGCCGAATATACTTGTTAGGTTAAAATTAAACTGATTAGTTGTTAGATTATGTAAAATTAAATTTTGTCGGAAGATATGAGTAGTGACAGCAGTGTTTACACTTGATTTAGATTTTGAAATAATGTGTTATCGTGCAGAATTGGTTAGTAAGAGTGAATTAAGTATAATTGATAACTCATGTATTAATCATTAGATTCAAATTGTAGAATAAAAGAGAATTCAGAAAGGGGAAAAAATACTTGATTTATATCAATATCGTAGTTAAATTGTAAACATGTATACTTAAATTATTATGTTAATAAGTAGTATAAATATATTATAGATATACCGAGGGAGCAACCATCCAGCTCCTAGTGATTCAACTTTTGTTTCTTTTTTGGCGATACTTGTAAGTGGATTTTTATATGTTTTTCATTCCTTTAAAATTATTCTATAAAACTTAATTTTTTCCAAAATAAGGAATAGTTATATATAAATTAATTTAAATTTTGTTTTATATGGAAAATGAGATATGCTTTGAGTTATATTTGCATATTGTTAAGGAGGAGTAGTTGAGATATTGTTTTGAGACCAGAAAGAGACCATTATGTTTTGAATTGTATTTTATTTCTTATTTTTGTATTTATGATAATATATTAGCCATTACTTTAATTTTCACTTAAACCTAGCCGAGAGACATAAGGGGGGAAGTTTATGTACTTTGAAAGTACATTATGATTTGTGTTCTGTGGAGGTATCGGTACATGTGAGAAGTAAGGGGCAAAGGGCGGTTTGATATCTGACCCAAAATTTGTACACATCACTGCATATTATTCTATTTTTATTTGACTATTTTAAATTTTAATTCTGAAAATTATTGTAATATGCAGTGGATGTCATGTTAATATGATTTCTATTTGAAATTAATTGTAAGTTTAAACATATTTTATATCGAAATTGAATTTATTTAAAATTTTTATTTCAGTATCCATTCACTAAGTTTTTTCCAAAACTCACCCCACCACAGTTTCTCGTGAGTGCAGGATTTTCTTTTAGGTGAGAATTTTAGGAGATATTCGTGAAGAGCATTGGAGTTCCAGATTCTCTATACAGTCACCTAAGAGTTAATGTTGTGTTTATTTTGTACACTGGGCATGACGTCTAATTACGTATACACATTATGAGTGTGTCTTCTGTATATTTTTGTGCATATTGATATATGTACATATACTCTTTTATTTGTGAGTATCCTGCTTTATGTCTAGAATTGTGTTGATGGGCATAGAGCCCTTAGTATTTGTGTGAGTTAATGCATATGATTTGTAGTTCTCTGCATTACAAGTCATATGTACAGGTTTTTGTTTGAGGCTTATAGGGGTAAGATATTCTTACCTCTATGCCATCACGATACTAATTTACCAGTATGTGACATTTGTAGTCTCATCATTCTTACCATCCCATTTACAATAGGATGTTTATCCTTAATTGTGGCTTGATTCATTCTTCATTTATCATATAAGCTAAGAAACCCTTCATACCCATTTTCTTAATAACTTTGTGGCTTTATTCACATTGAGCAACCTTTGACCTATGACAAATCATCTCCCATGGCAACTAAATTTCGATTAGCCTGAAATGTTAACCATTGCTACCTTGGTAAAACAATTAATTATTGCATGATAGGCGGCCAACCAATCTGTTCTCAAGATAATATCAAATTCGTGTATCTTCAATGGTAACAAATCAACTATAATATTCTTATCTTCAAAACTAATCTTTCAATCTTTGTAAATATAACTTATAACTATATTTTACCCATAAGAGTAGCAACATGTATAACATATTTTATCAGAAGAACAAACAAAAGTACAAGCCACAAATGAATATGTAACCCAAGAATCAAATTTTTTAACCTTTTGGTTAAAAGAATTGCAATACATGCTGCCAGTTCATTGAACGCCTATGTATCTCGCTTGGTTGGAGCATAAACTTATCCCTGTACTTTTTGGCTTTTATTTTGACTTTCCCCCATGCTATCTTTACTATCCACTCTTCTGGTTGGACATTACTTAATTGTATGTTCTTACTTCCTATACCTGAAGCAAACCCCCGACTCTTCGTAACAAATTTTGAGATGTGATTTCCCACAATACTTGCAAAGAGAATTTGATTTTTTTTCTATAATCACACCATTCTTACCCATTTAATTATCATGAAATTGAAAATAACTATTTCAATAAACTTATTGCTCAATGGAATTATAAGTATACTTTATGGAATACCCGTTTTAACTTTGCAACTGCCATTCAATCCTTCAAAATATATGCTACTTCATAAACTTTTCTAACTTCATCTAAACATTAATACCAATTTAAATAAAATTGCAATAAAAAAAGTCTACAGAATCCTAACATGAGCTCTTATTTGCAATGTATAGACACTTTTAAGCCTTAGTATCGATTCATTCATTAAAAATTTGGTTCTGAAAATTTCTTTGACACCAAACATCGATACATTTGCCTTCATATATCGATCTATTCTCTTTAGGGTATTAATTGGGCAAGTTCGTAAATAATTTTGAACGCTCTTACTTACAAAGTATCGATCATTTTTTCACATGTATCAATATTTCTTCACAAGTAACGATACTGAATTCACACGTATTAATACTTTCTTCTTTATCCCTTGTTGTCATATTTAATTTTCTCATTGATTCTCTGAATTTCAAACTTTGGTTTCCCTATTAATCTGAATGTCTATAAACTCAAATTTTTTAGTCATTCCCAATATCTACAAACCTAAAATCATTATCTGATCATTAAAGTCTACAAAATCTCAAACCTTGGCTCTGATACCACTCTTGTAACACCCCATTCTTATACTTATTCAATCAATCATTATTACATAATGCTACATCATTTCATACAAAGAGTATTACTATTACAGGATTCTTAAATGTCTACAATTTCTAAATTCCTTACATGTACAAAAAGTTATCTATATAACTAGTTCTCAAACTTATAA